>JAFBMS010001211.1:0-45290 GCA_019788955.1 Albula glossodonta
TGTGCCTGCTCCAGTCTCACCATCATTACTGAACCTGTGCGCCTGCTCCAGCCTCACCATCATTACTGAACCTGTGTGCCTGCTCCAGTCTCACCATTACTGTACCTGTGTGCCTGCTCCAGTCTCACCATCATTACTGAACCTGTGTGCCTACTCCAGTCTCACCATCATTACTGCACCTGTGTGCCTGCTCCAGCCTCACCATTACTGAACCTGTGTGCCTGCTCCAATCTCACCATCATTACCGAACCTGTGTGCCTGCTCCAGTCTCACCATCATTACTGAACCTCTGTGCCTGCTCCAGTCTCACCATCATTACTGACCCTGTGTGCCTGCTCCAGTCTCACCATCACTGAACCTGTGTGCCTGCTCCAGTCTCACCATCATTACTGAACCTGTGTGCCTGCTCCAGTCTCACCATCAGTACTGAACCTGTGTGCCTGCTCCAGTCTCACCATCATTACTGAACCTGTGTGGCTGCTCCAGTCTCACCATCATTACTGAACCTGTGTGCCTGCTCCTGTCTCACCATTACTGAACCTGTTTGCCTGCTCCAGTCTCACCATCATTACTGAACCTGTGTGCCTGCTCCAGTCTCACCATCATTACTGACCCTGTGTGCCTGCTCCAGTCTCACCATCACTGAACCTGTGTGCCTGCTCCAGTCTCACCATCATTACTGAAGCTGTGTGCCTGCTCCAGTCTCACCATTACTGAACCTGTGTGCCTGCTCCAGGCTCACCATCATTACTGAACCTGTGTGCCTGCTCCAGTCTCACCATCATTACTGAACCTGTGTGCCTGCTCCAGTCTCACCACTACTGAACCTCTGTTCCTGCTCCAGTCTCACAATCATTACTGAACCTGTGTGCCTGCTCCAGTCTCACCATCATTACTGAACCGGTGTGCCTGCTCCAGTCTCACAATCATTACTGCACCTGTGTGCCTGCTCCAGTCTCACCATTACTGCACCTGTGTGCCTGCTCCAGTCTCACCATCATTACTGAACCTGTGTGCCTGCTCCAGTCTCACCATTACTGTACCTGTGTGCCTGCTCCAGTCTCACCATCATTACTGAACCTGTGTGCCTGCTCCAGTCTCACCATCATTACTGCACCTGTGTGCCTGCTCCAGTCTCACCACTACTGAACCTGTGTGCCTGCTCCAGTCTCACCATCATTACTGAACCTGTGTGCCTGCTCCAGTCTCACCACTACTGAACCTCTGTGCCTGCTCCAGTCTCACCATCATTACTGCCCCTGTGTGCCTGCTCCAGTCTCACCATTACTGAACCTGTGTGCCTGCTCCAGTCTCACCATCATTACTGACCCTGTGTGCCTGCTCCATTCTCACCATTACTGAACCTGTGTGCCTGCTCAAGTCTCACCGTCATTACTGAACCTGTGTGCCTGCTCCATTCTCACCATTACTGAACCTGTGTGCCTGCTCCAGTCTCACCATCATTACTGAACCTGTGTGCCTGCTCCAATCTCACAATCATTACTGAACCTCTGTGCCTGCTCCAGTCTCACCATTACTGTACCTGTGTGCCTGCTCCAGTCTCACCATCATTACTGCACCTGTGTGCCTGCTCCAGACTCACCATCATTACTGAACCTGTGTGCCTGCTCCAGTCTCACCATCATTACTGAACCGGTGTGCCTGCTCCAGTCTCACAATCATTACTGCACCTGTGTGCCTGCTCCAGTCTCACCATTACTGCACCTGTGTGCCTGCTCCAGTCTCACCATCATTACTGAACCTGTGTGCCTGCTCCAGTCTCACCACTACTGAACCTCTGTGCCTGCTCCAGTCTCACCATCATTACAGAACCTGTGTGCCTGCTCTAGTCTCACCATTACTGAACCTGTGTGCCTGCTCCAGTCTCACCACTACTGAACCTCTGTGCCTGCTCCAGTCTCACCATCATTACTGAACCTGTGTGCCTGCTCCAGTCTCACCACTACTGAACCTCTGTGCCTGCTCCAGTCTCACCATCATTACTGAACCTGTGTGCCTGCTCCAGTCTCACCATCATTACTGAACCTGTGTGCCTGCTCCAATCTCACAATCATTACTGAACCTCTGTGCCTGCTCCAGTCTCACCATTACTGTACCTGTGTGCCTGCTCCAGTCTCACCATCATTACTGCACCTGTGTGCCTGCTCCAGACTCACCATCATTACTGAACCTGTGTGCCTGCTCCAGTCTCACCATCATTACTGAACCTGTGTGCCTGCTCCAGTCTCACCACTACTGAACCTCTGTGCCTGCTCCAGTCTCACCATCATTACTGAACCTGTGTGTCTGCTCCAGTCTCACCACTACTGAACCTCTGTGCCTGCTCCAGTCTCACCATCATTACTGAACCTGTGTGCCTGCTCCAGTCTCACCATCATTACTGAACCTGTGTGCCTGCTCCAATCTCACAATCATTACTGAACCTCTGTTCCTGCTCCAGTCTCACCATTACTGAACCTGTGTGCCTGCTCCAGTCTCACCATTACTGACCCTGTGTGCCTGCTCCAGTCTCACCATCATTACTGAAGCTGTGTGCCTGCTCCAGTCTCACCATTACCGAACCTGTCTGCCTGCTCCAGTCTCATCATTACTGTACCTGTGTGCCTGCTCCAGTCTCACCATTACTGAACCTGTGTGCCTGCTCCAGTCTCACCATCATTACTAAGTATGCATTTCTGCCTTTGTTCTAAATTATGTGTAAAATGATTTGGCAATAATTACAAATAGCATTCAAACAGAGAAAGCATTGGAGGTAGCTGAGACCAGTAGGAGAAACACTGACAGTGGAAGAGACGGATGAGAAAATAAAGGGGGAGAAAGTGCAAACGAGGATATCAAAGAACGATGCGAAGAGGAGAAGAAAAAAGGCAAGTATGGAGACAAAGAATAAATGAAAGGAACAGATACAAAGACAAGGCAAGGTGGCGTATGGAGACAGTTAATCCAATTCACACACAAACCTGCAAGTGTGACAGAGAGTCAGGTGTCCTGTCAGCAACAATTAAATAAACAAAACAAACTCAGGAAATGTGATCTCAGCTCTCAATTGGCAGGACATACCCGACACACACACACACACACACACCTGTCCCAGGTCGTTCTGGATGTCCAGGTAAGGGGTCCAGCTAGGCTGCAGTGCAATGATTCCCAGCAGGTACTGTACAAAGGCCCAGTGTTCATGAATCAGAGCCAGGTGGAGTGCCCTGGGAATGACAGAGGGCAAGCATGATTACAGTGTTGCCTTATGAAAAGTTCAGCTTCATAAGATATGTTTATATGGCAAAAACAGCTAGACTCATAGGTAGTCCGATCAGAATTTTAAAAAGTGCATACAGAACTACCACATGGTCCGTGCCGTTAGATAAAACCGTGGCCAAGGTTTTCTTTTATTTTTCCATGAAGCTAGCGAACAAACCAGTCTGTTTTGGACCTCTACTCACGTGTCTCCGTCCTCGGACACAAAGTTCAGGGTGTCGAACATCTCCCTCATCCGGCGCTCCTCTGCCAGGCCCGCCTCCACCTGCTCGGAAACACAGCTGCTAGGTCGGTCCATGGCACCGCTGCCAGCCTCCTCTACCAGCCGCATGGTTCCGATGCCCTGGGAGATGCAACACAACATCTCGTCTGTTATCGAGTCTCCGAGGGCTGAGTCCAGCCTCTCGCCACCGCCTAGGGACACGCAGGAGTCAGAGGGCCGATGTTCGGATCCTATCTCAGTAGTTCCGCCGATGGTAGATGACGCGGTGGATTCCCACACTCGAGCCGACTCATTTTCGTTACCAAAGGGGCTATCTAGGCCAAGTGCCCGGCCACTGAGGCACTCCAGGCCGCTGTCGCACCATTCCTCCGAAGGAACTGCGTGGATTCCTTTAGAACTTTCATGTTTTCCGAATCCGATGTCGAACTCAGGCCGTTCATGTTGATCTCCAGAGTCAGACAAGCGTTGTGTCTGTATTGGCTGCGACTGTACGTCCTCCATTTGAAAGCGAATTTGTGCTTCTAAAAGAACAACAAGAAAAGTATGCAATATTTTCTAGTTGCAATGTAGCGATGTTTATGTCCTTTTACGGGTGCAAGTGCTCCCCTAAATATTGCAGATTGAACCGAAGACAGCTGAAAATGCTGCGACGGTTAGCGAGTCTTTTCATCGCAGTTCATCTTTACAATTATTTTGTTTCACTTAATACTACCCCGAACACAAATGTATTTTCAGTTTCAGTAGGACGAAAGGTGTTTTGCAGTCTTGGGGAATTCCCAAGCGCCTTCTTATCGGGCTCCCTGTACTCCACTCTTATCCAATGACAACTGCTAGAAAGCGCTTCCTCTCTAAGCCGGAGGTTTACTATTTCGCACAGCTTTCTGGGATATGTAGTTAACACAGCAACTAAATTAAAGTTTCAAGGTAAAACTACATCATACTTTCATTGATAAATATATGGCTACGCTACAGTACTCTAGTATGAACAGAAAGTTTGTATGTATGCATGTATACATATGTGTATCTTTTTTCTTCTTATGAGCTGGCTATAAATATGCATTATTGTTTATTTAAACCATGAAAGAAAATCTTGGATGCTTGCATTACTGTTGTAATGTAGTCCTGTAATGTATTCGTAACAGCTATTTCAAAAAAAAAAAAAAAAAAAAACGTCGGGGTAATCGTATCTTGATATCACTGCTTACATGTTAAGAGCACGTTAGTATTGATGTATGGAAATTATACGTGATAACGAAAACCACTAAGTGGCGCTCACGTCCCACGCAAGAAATAGACCTACCATGAATCGAATCGTCTCTGCGTTGTTGTGGTTTTGAGAACAAAGGAGCACGGTATTTTCAAGAAAGGTGAAACATCAAAGGTGCAGGTAGAGGCCATTGTGCTCAGTCGATTTGTTCGTATTTTAGAAACTGACCAGAGATAGATTTAATTGAGGGTACCCTACATGGGGAATGGACATTCGGGAAAACCCTTGTTTCAACTAATGAGGTTCACAGCTTTTGTAGAGGTAGCCCTGCACGTGAGAGGCCTCGAGCAAGCGGTCCACGCGCCCGCCATTTTCATATTCGTTCTGTTTTGAGCTGTGTGAGAGCGGGGCATTTTAACCCTTAAAATCCCAGGGATTTTTTTTTTTTTCAGTTTTTTTTTTATTGCAATTTCTTGTATATTTAAAGCACATCCAATATTTACCACTTGTTGTATTTACAAAACCCAAGCCTATATGCTCATGACATTTAACTAATTTTTAGGAGTATTTATCCATACCGATTTAAAAAATTAGTATAATTATTAATAAAATAAAATATTACAATATTCATCAAACATTTTATTTTTCCTTATCAACTAAAATTACTGTTTTTCTGTTGAACACAAAAAAATTATATTGCTTGTCTGTAATGGTCATTAATAGGAAGCTGCTAATGGACCTCTAAGCTGTGCAAGGAGAGAGGAGCCCAGGCCACATTCCACAGCCACCTGCACCAGACCAGGACTCAGCCACCTGCACCAGACCAGGACTCAGCCACCTGCACCAGACCAGGACTCAGCCACCTGCACCAGACCAGGACTCAGTCACCTGCACCAGACCAGGACTCAGCCACCTGCACCAGACCAGGACTCAGCCACCTGCACCAGACCAGGACTCAGCCACCTGCACCAGACCAGGACTCAGCCACCTGCACCAGACCAGGACTCAGCCACCTGCACCAGACCAGGACTCAGCCACCTGCACCAGACCAGAACTCAGTCACACTGACAGTTGGCAGCAGTGCTGAGACATTCACACAGCTGTCACTGGTCAGGTTAGCTGGAAAATTAGATGATGCAGAAAGTTATAGAGGAATAGGTAGTTTGTAGTTTTAAATTGTAATGTTACAAAGATCTGTGTTGTAATTCCTGCTCGTGGGCCAGTGCTGTAGATGGCCTCCCGCACAGCGACACTTCCTCAGGGAGCTGCAGGCAGCCAAGAAACAGAGAAATTCCTGAGCAGTTTCTGAGACAGGTTTCAAGGCTGTTTTTATAACTCTTAAAATGCTTTCCGAATGCGCGCAAGGCAGCTCCACAGTCAGAGGATGGAGCAGACCCAACCCTTAATGCCATTAGGTCACAGCTGCGATTTTCCCTCTCAGCTTAAGAATAAAGTCCTAGCTGGGTTTGTTCACATGCTAAACTCCATGAAAAAACGCAGTTTTCTCCTAACAAAACTTCAAAATCATTGATCCTGTTTGTCATAGCAAGCATGATATTGCTCATGCACTCATCTTAGTCATGGGGTTGTATGTCTGCACTGCAGAAAGCATCACTTGAGTCATGTGACTCGGCTAATGACAGTCATGCTATTAAGAGCTGAAGCAAACACAGCATAGTGCTCATCTGCATTTAGCACAGGGAGCAGGAGAGGCAGAGAGGAAGGGCATGTGTGGTGAAACTGAATGTGTGGCGTTGGCCACCAAATATGTGGCCTCCTGTCATAAACTGAGGGACAACCAGTGAGGCACCATTTCCTCTTTTGCATTAGTAGCAGGCTCTTTCTTATTTCTGTATTTGTCCTGGCCTTTTTTATATATTTTTTATTTTATTCAACTGTATTATGTATGTTTGTAATGTGTGACTTAATTGTTTTAGCTCTGGCAATATTGCTTTTATGCAGTCATGCCAATAAAGCATTATCATATTGAAAAAAAAATGATATGGGGCAGACAGAGAGCGAACAGGGGCAGAGGGTGTGCTGTGAGGGAGGTGGGAGAGCTGGGGGTCCCATATGAGCTATGATACCGCTGAAATTCCCTCGGTTAAGGTGCTTTTCCTCACATGCTCCTGAAAGCACCACTGAAATGGGCTCCAGGAACCTGCATTACCTCAGATAAACTAATGAGGGAGGGGACAGCACAGAGAAAGATAAACTAACGAGGGAGGGGACAGCACAGAGAAAGATAAACTAACGAGGGAGGGGACAGCACAGAGAAAGATAAACTAATGAGGGAGGGGACAGCACAGAGAAAGATAAACTAATGAGGGAGGGGAGAGCACAGAGAAAGATAAACTAACGAGGGAGGGGACAGCACAGAGAAAGATAAACTAATGAGGGAGGGGACAGCACAGAGAAAGATAAACTAATGAGGGAGGGGACAGCACAGAGAAAGATAAACTAATGAGGGAGGGGAGAGCACAGAGAAAGATAAACTAATGAGGGAGGGGACAGCACAGAGAAAGATAAACTAATGAGGGAGGGGACAGCACAGAGAAAGATAAACTAATGAGGGAGGGGACAGCACAGAGAAAGATAAACATCTGGCAAGAGAGTGCAGAGTAAGTGGGATGGAAAGAATCTAGAACAGAGTATGCTGTGCAAAACAGAGAGAGAGAGTTTTGAGTTTTAACCCACCTTTATTAAGACATTAAAACACATATCACAGAACACAAAACAGCCATTCTGTAAACCCAAAAACCAGAACACATCAGAACCCAATAAAAAACACAAAAAAACATCCGACACCCAAAACCCATCACTCGCCCAAAAACAAAAACAAAAGGAAAACAAAAAATCGAAAAGCAAGAATCCATTTCCCATTGTCTTCAACAGTACAGAACACCCCCCAAGCCCCCATGCACATCTAAACCCATCTAAGTTATTCACCTGCCTGTAACAGGCATGCTCCACCCTGAGCCAGCCAGCCAGCAGTCCTGTCAGCTCTGAGTACAGAGAGACAGAGAAAGAGAGAGAAAGAGTTGGCATGACATGAATGAGTGTTGGGAGTGGGTGTAGTTGGGAGTATATAAGCAACTTGGGAGTGGGATGGAGGGATGAGAATGAGAGGAGAGGGAAAGAGGAAGAAGCTGGGATGCAACAAACAGGCAGCCCCCTCACTGTTCTTCTCTCTCTGTCTCTCAAAGTGAAAATTCAGTTGCAGTCTCATAAGCAATATTGCCAATGCAATTAACAATGAAATAGTTAAGAATGATGCGTAAGGCAGAACTTCTGTCACAGAACCAGGCTGTGCTGTGACTCTTGACTGGGTGAAAGCAGAACCAGATAATCACCCAGACGTGTGAGTGTGTTGCAGAGCTGTCTCACTCCATTGCTCTGAATGACAGACAGGAGGGTTTGGGTCCTGTTTTAGCTGTGCATTTATTTAATAACATAGCAACCCCCCCCACCCCCCACATCCCCACCCCCACCCCACATGAAAGAGAAAGCCCTCGTGCCAAATTGAATCAATGCTTTCTGGAAGTCAACAAAGCAGGAAAAATCTTGTTTTGGTTTTGGCTTGCATATTTATCTACTAGGGTGTGTAAGGCGAAACTGTGATCAGCTGGCTGGTGTGCTGGTGAAAATTCAATGTGACTTTTACTTAAGATCTCCATGTCTGACAGAGGTGTGGCCAGTCCAGCCAATGAAGGGGAACAGGCTTCCACCCGCTGCTGTACTGAATGTCCCAGCATGCACTTTGGCACTGATGGATGACCTTAGCACGCTGTCAGGTGCACTTAGCAGATAGCATTAGCCCGGGTTTAATTTAATGGCTCATGGGGGCAGGTATTGATTGGGCAGGGAGAGGGTCAGGGTGGAAAAACAGACACAGCCTGAAAGGGGCTGACGGAGAGTCCTGAGAAATTCAGGGGAGAGCAGCTGCAGCAAATGGAGTGGAAGAGCCCAGTGTCTGCGCTCTGCGGTCTGCGCTCTGCGTATGCGCGCTGCACCCAGTGTCTGCGCTCTGCGTCTGCGCGCTGCACCCAGTGTCTGCGCTCTGCGCTCTGCGTCTGCGCGCTGCACCCAGTGTCTGCGCTCTGCGTCTGCGCTCTGAGCTCTGCGCCCAGCATCTGCGCTCTGCCCTCTGCGTCTGCGCGCTGCACCCAGTGTCTGCACTCTGCGTCTGCGCTCTGAACTCTGCGCCCAGCATCTGCGCTCTGCCCTCTGCTCTGGAGAGAGTGAGGGAGCGAGGAAACAGAAGAAGGAGGGAATGATGCAGACCCCTTGAGCTGGTTTGTGGTACCCTCTGTGGCTATGAGTGTCTGTGGGGGAGCAAGCAGAGCCAGACTGCCCAAAGCACACCCCCCCCATCCAGCTTCCTCCTGATAATCAGAAACAACGCGGGCCTCAAGCCAGGCTCTTATCAGCATTTTGCAATATCAGTGATAAAAAGTGAGAATAAGAGCAGTGCATTTCACCTGCAGACACTATGCATCCTGTGTTTGCTTTTTTCAGCTGATGTGTGTCTGTGCGTGTATATAGTACATTCATACTCGTGTGTGTGTGTGTATATATAGTACATTCATACTTGTGTGTGTGTGCATGTGTGTGTGTGTGTATATAGTACATTCATACTCGTGTGTGTGTGTGTATATATAGTACATTCATACTTGTGTGTGTGTGCATGTGTGTGTGTGTGTGTATATAGTACATTCATACTCGTGTGTGTGTGCGTGTGTTTGAGAGTGAGTGTGTAAGTGTGTGTGTGTACGCGCGTGTGTGAGTGTGTAAGTGTGTGTGTGTGAGAGTGAGTGTGTAAGTGTGTGTGTGTGTACGCGCGTGTGTGAGTGTGTAAGTGTGTGTGAGAGAGTGAATGTGTAAGTGCATGTGTGTGTGAGAGTGAGTGTGTAAGTGTTTGTGAGAGAGTGAATGTGTAAGTGTGTGTGTGTGAGAGTGAGTGTGTAAGTGTAAGTGTGTACATGTGTGTGTGTGAGAGAGTGAATGTGTAAATGTGTGTGTGTGTGAGAGAGTGAGTGTGTAAGTGTAAGTGTGTGTATATGTGTGTGTATGTTTGTGTGTAGGTGTGTGTGTGTGAGAGTGAGTGTGTAAGTGTGTGTATATGTGTGTGTGTGTGTGTGTGTGTGTTTGTATGTCAGTGTGTGTGTGTGAGAGTGAGTGTGTAAGTGTGTGTATATGTGTGTGTGTGTGTGTGTGTGTTTGTGTGTCAGTGTGTGTGTGACTCTCTGTATGTGCAGTTATATATAGTCAGGAGATGTATGGTGATGACCTCTTGAATGTGTTAATCAGGGACAGCCCAGGTGATAGCATGTTAGCATTATCCCCCTGTCTGATGCTAAGCTGTGCTAAGCCTTTAATGGCATGGTCCAGTACAGCAGCCTAAATCTTTCCAGGTCAGCCTAGACCTGTTGTGCTCCCCCACGAGCCCCCTGTCCAGGTATGAACCTCCCCCTCTCTAACTGAGAAACACTGACAAAAACCCTGCTGAAGGTCATGCATACATATGAATGTGTATGCATATGAACACACACACACACACATACACTCACACCCAAACACACACACGCACATGAACACACTGACACGCACACCTACTCACTTGTTCACGCTCAAAACACACACTAATGTTTTGAGAACATTATGTATTTTGTAGATGCAAATCAACAAACAAACTAATCTGTAGCACTGAATACACCTGTGAATTCCACATAAATAAGACTTCAGCCCATTTCATACTGAGTATATGAGTGTAACTGCTCGGGATCATTAGGGCGGTGAGTATATGAGTGTAACTGCTCGGGATCATTAGGGCGGTGAGTATATGAGTGTAACTGCTCGGGATCATTAGGGCGGTGAGTATATGAGTGTAACTGCTCGGGATCATTAGGGAGGTGAGTATATGAGTGTAACTGCTCGGGATCATTTGGGTGGTGAGTATATGAGTGTAACTGCTCGGGATCATTAGGGCGGTGAGTATATGAGTGTAACTGCTCGGGATCATTAGGGAGGTGAGTATATGAGTGTAACTGCTCGGGATCATTTGGGTGGTGAGTATATGAGTGTAACTGCTCGGGATCATTAGGGCGGTGAGTATATGAGTGTAACTGCTCGGGATCATTAGGGCGGTGAGTATATGAGTGTAACTGCTCGGGATCATTAGGGCGGTGAGTATATGAGTGTAACTGCTCGGGATCATTAGGGCGGTGAGTATATGAGTGTAACTGCTCGGGATCATTAGGGCGGTGAGTATATGAGTGTAACTGCTCGGGATCATTAGGGCGGTGAGTATATGAGTGTAACTGCTCGGGATCATTAGGGAGGTGAGTATATGAGTGTAACTGCTCGGGATCATTAGGGCGGTGAGTATATGAGTGTAACTGCTCGGGATCATTAGGGCGGTGAGTATATGAGTGTAACTGCTCGGGATCATTAGGGAGGTGAGTATATGAGTGTAACTGCTCGGGATCATTAGGGCGGTGAGTATATGAGTGTAACTGCTCGGGATCATTTGGGTGGTGAGTATATGAGTGTAACTGCTCGGGATCATTAGGGCGGTGAGTATATGAGTGTAACTGCTCGGGATCATTAGGGTGGTGAGTATATGAGTGTACTGCTCGGGATCATTAGGGCGGTGAGTATATGAGTGTAACTGCTCGGGATCATTAGGGAGGTGAGTATATGAGTGTAACTGCTCGGGATCATTAGGGCGGTGAGTATATGAGTGTAACTGCTCGGGATCATTAGGGCGGTGAGTATATGAGTGTAACTGCTCGGGATCATTTGGGTGGTGAGTATATGAGTGTAACTGCTCGGGATCATTTGGGAGGTGAGTATATGAGTGTAACTGCTCGGGATCATTAGGGCGGTGAGTATATGAGTGTAACTGCTCGGGATCATTAGGGCGGTGAGTATATGAGTGTAACTGCTCGGGATCATTAGGGCGGTGAGTATATGAGTGTAACTGCTCGGGATCATTTGGGAGGTGAGTATATGAGTTCAACTGCTCGGGATCATTAGGGCGGTGAGTATATGAGTGTAACTGCTCGGGATCATTAGGGCGGTGAGTATATGAGTGTAACTGCTCGGGATCATTAGGGCGGTGAGTATATGAGTGTAACTGCTCGGGATCATTTGGGAGGTGAGTATATGAGTTCAACTGCTCGGGATCATTAGGGCGGTGAGTATATGAGTGTAACTGCTCGGGATCATTAGGGTGGTGAGTATATGAGTGTAACTGCTCGGGATCATTAGGGAGGTGAGTATATGAGTGTAACTGCTCGGGATCATTAGGGTGGTGAGTATATGAGTGTAACTGCTCGGGATCATTTGGGAGGTGAGTATATGAGTTCAACTGCTCGGGATCATTAGGGCGGTGAGTATATGAGTGTAACTGCTCGGGATCATTAGGGCGGTGAGTATATGAGTGTAACTGCTCGGGATCATTAGGGCGGTGAGTATATGAGTGTAACTGCTCGGGATCATTAGGGCGGTGAGTATATGAGTGTAACTGCTCGGGATCATTAGGGCGGTGAGTATATGAGTGTAACTGCTCGGGATCATTAGGGCGGTGAGTATATGAGTGTAACTGCTCGGGATCATTAGGGCGGTGAGTATATGAGTGTAACTGCTCGGGATCATTTGGGTGGTGAGTATATGAGTGTAACTGCTCGGGATCATTAGGGAGGTGAGTATATGAGTGTAACTGCTCGGGATCATTAGGGTGGTGAGTATATGAGTGTAACTGCTCGGGATCATTTGGGAGGTGAGTATATGAGTTCAACTGCTCGGGATCATTAGGGCGGTGAGTATATGAGTGTAACTGCTCGGGATCATTAGGGCGGTGAGTATATGAGTGTAACTGCTCGGGATCATTAGGGCGGTGAGTATATGAGTGTAACTGCTCGGGATCATTAGGGCGGTGAGTATATGAGTGTAACTGCTCGGGATCATTAGGGCGGTGAGTATATGAGTGTAACTGCTCGGGATCATTAGGGCGGTGAGTATATGAGTGTAACTGCTCGGGATCATTAGGGCGGTGAGTATATGAGTGTAACTGCTCGGGATCATTAGGGCGGTGAGTATATGAGTGTAACTGCTCGGGATCATTTGGGTGGTGAGTATATGAGTGTAACTGCTCGGGATCATTAGGGCGGTGAGTATATGAGTGTAACTGCTCGGGATCATTAGGGCGGTGAGTATATGAGTGTAACTGCTCGGGATCATTAGGGCGGTGAGTATATGAGTGTAACTGCTCGGGATCATTTGGGTGGTGAGTATATGAGTGTAACTGCTCGGGATCATTAGGGCGGTGAGTATATGAGTGTAACTGCTCGGGATCATTAGGGCGGTGAGTATATGAGTGTAACTGCTCGGGATCATTAGGGCGGTGAGTATATGAGTGTAACTGCTCGGGATCATTGGGGCGGTGAGTATATGAGTGTAACTGCTCGGGATCATTAGGGAGGTGAGTATATGAGTGTAACTGCTCGGGATCATTAGGGCGGTGAGTATATGAGTGTAACTGCTCGGGATCATTAGGGCGGTGAGTATATGAGTGTAACTGCTCGGGATCATTAGGGCGGTGAGTATATGAGTGTAACTGCTCGGGATCATTTGGGTGGTGAGTATATGAGTGTAACTGCTCGGGATCATTTGGGAGGTGAGTATATGAGTGTAACTGCTCGGGATCATTAGGGCGGTGAGTATATGAGTGTAACTGCTCGGGATCATTTGGGTGGTGAGTATATGAGTGTAACTGCTCGGGATCATTAGGGCGGTGAGTATATGAGTGTAACTGCTCGGGATCATTAGGGAGGTGAGTATATGAGTGTAACTGCTCGGGATCATTTGGGTGGTGAGTATATGAGTGTAACTGCTCGGGATCATTAGGGCGGTGAGTATATGAGTGTAACTGCTCGGGATCATTAGGGCGGTGAGTATATGAGTGTAACTGCTCGGGATCATTAGGGCGGTGAGTATATGAGTGTAACTGCTCGGGATCATTAGGGCGGTGAGTATATGAGTGTAACTGCTCGGGATCATTAGGGCGGTGAGTATATGAGTGTAACTGCTCGGGATCATTAGGGCGGTGAGTATATGAGTGTAACTGCTCGGGATCATTAGGGAGGTGAGTATATGAGTGTAACTGCTCGGGATCATTTGGGTGGTGAGTATATGAGTGTAACTGCTCGGGATCATTAGGGCGGTGAGTATATGAGTGTAACTGCTCGGGATCATTAGGGCGGTGAGTATATGAGTGTAACTGCTCGGGATCATTAGGGCGGTGAGTATATGAGTGTAACTGCTCGGGATCATTAGGGCGGTGAGTATATGAGTGTAACTGCTCGGGATCATTTGGGCGGTGAGTATATGAGTGTAACTGCTCGGGATCATTAGGGCGGTGAGTATATGAGTGTAACTGCTCGGGATCATTAGGGCGGTGAGTATATGAGTGTAACTGCTCGGGATCATTTGGGTGGTGAGTATATGAGTGTAACTGCTCGGGATCATTAGGGCGGTGAGTATATGAGTGTAACTGCTCGGGATCATTAGGGCGGTGAGTATATGAGTGTAACTGCTCGGGATCATTAGGGCGGTGAGTATATGAGTGTAACTGCTCGGGATCATTAGGGAGGTGAGTATATGAGTGTAACTGCTCGGGATCATTAGGGCGGTGAGTATATGAGTGTAACTGCTCGGGATCATTAGGGCGGTGAGTATATGAGTGTAACTGCTCGGGATCATTAGGGCGGTGAGTATATGAGTGTAACTGCTCGGGATCATTTGGGCGGTGAGTATATGAGAGTAACTGCTCGGGATCATTAGGGCGGTGAGTATATGAGTGTAACTGCTCGGGATCATTAGGGCGGTGAGTATATGAGTGTAACTGCTCGGGATCATTTGGGAGGTGAGTATATGAGTTCAACTGCTCGGGATCATTAGGGCGGTGAGTATATGAGTGTAACTGCTCGGGATCATTAGGGCGGTGAGTATATGAGTGTAACTGCTCGGGATCATTAGGGCGGTGAGTATATGAGTGTAACTGCTCGGGATCATTAGGGCGGTGAGTATATGAGTGTAACTGCTCGGGATCATTTGGGTGGTGAGTATATGAGTGTAACTGCTCGGGATCATTAGGGCGGTGAGTATATGAGTGTAACTGCTCGGGATCATTAGGGCGGTGAGTATATGAGTGTAACTGCTCGGGATCATTAGGGCGGTGAGTATATGAGTGTAACTGCTCGGGATCATTAGGGCGGTGAGTATATGAGTGTAACTGCTCGGGATCATTTGGGTGGTGAGTATATGAGTGTAACTGCTCGGGATCATTTGGGTGGTGAGTATATGAGTGTAACTGCTCGGGATCATTTGGGTGGTGAGTATATGAGTGTAACTGCTCGGGATCATTAGGGCGGTGAGTATAGTGCTTGGGCTACACTGGCGGATAGTATTACCTGAGTGATAACGGCTGCAGGACCTTGAGCGAGGCCTGGGCTGCACTGTGCCATAAAAGCGCCTCCTTAGTGCTGCCTTACAGCCCCCTTACCCGCCTCACTGCTACCCTACAGCCCCCTTACCACCACCTCACTGCTGCCTTACAGCCCCCTTACCACCGCCTCACTGCTGCCTTACAGCCCCCTTACCACCTCCTCACTGCTACCTTACAGCCCCCTTACCGCCGCCTCACTGCTGCCCTATAGCCCCCTTACCGCCGCCTCACTGCTGCCTTACAGCCCCCTTACCACCACCTCACTGCTGCCTTACAGCCCCCTTACCGCCACCTCACTGCTGCCTTACAGCCCCCTTACCGCCGCCTCACTGCTGCCTTACAGCCCCCTTACCGCCGCCTCACTGCTGCCCTATAGCCCCCTTACCGCCGCCTCACTGCTGCCTTACAGCCCCCTTACCACCACCTCACTGCTGCCTTACAGCCCCCTTACCGCCACCTCACTGCTGCCTTACAGCCCCCTTACCACCACCTCACTGCTGCCTTACAGCCCCCTTACCACCACCTCACTGCTGCCTTACAGCCCCCTTACCACCACCTCACTGCTGCCTTACAGCCCCCTTACCACCGCCTCACTGCTGCCTTACAGCCCCCTTACCACCACCTCACTGCTGCCTTACAGCCCCCTTACCACCACCTCACTGCTGCCTTACAGCCCCCTTACCACCACCTCACTGCTGCCTTACAGCCCCCTTACCGCCACCTCACTGCTGCCTTACAGCCCCCTTACCACCACCTCACTGCTGCCTTACAGCCCCCTTACCACCACCTCACTGCTGCCTTACAGCCCCCTTACCACCGCCTCACTGCTGCCTTACAGCCCCCTTACCGCCGCCTCACTGCTGCCTTACAGCCCCCTTACCACCACCTCACTGCTGCCTTACAGCCCCCTTACCACCACCTCACTGCTGCCTTACAGCCCCCTTACCACCGCCTCACTGCTGCCTTACAGCCCCCTTACCGCCGCCTCACTGCTGCCTTATTGGTTCAATTACAGATTCTAATATTTTTATCCAAATTCTTTCTGGAATTTCGGGTTTTATTTCATAGCGTAGAATGCCCTGCATGCTTTCTCTTTCAGTGTGTTTACTGCCAGGTAAAATTTCTGGTACAGCTTATGTTCAGACCTAAATTTTATATTGTGTGAGTATTCTGTGTGAAATGACCCTAATGTGAAATTGCATCTGTTTCCCTCCCTGAGATCTGGATCTTTTTTTGTCTTTTTCAGATTTACTGTCAGGGCACAGGTCTGACAGTATGAATGCAGTATATCCAGGCTCTGCTGTAACTGTTGTGCTGTAGGTGGCAGAACCAGGTCATCTGCATAGAGTAGAAATTTGGGTTGTTTATCTTGCACGGTGAGACCAGGGACTGAAGATTGCTCCAAAAAAGTGGCCAATTTGTTAATTTAAATGTTGAATAGATTTGGGTTTAAGTTACAGCCCTGTCTCTCCCCACGCCCCTGGATGAAGCGATCTGTTCTTTTGTTGCCAATTTTATGCCACACTTGTTTCCTGTGTACATTGATTTAATTATGTCAGATGTTTTACCCCTACACCACTTTTGAGAACTTTGTTGAAAAATCCTATATGCCAAACTGAATCAAAATCTATGAGGCATGCAAAATGTACTTGTGTTAATTGACATATTTTTCAGCTAGGGTGTGTATATGATTTGGTGTGTATAAGACATTGTGCTTATTAATAATGCGACAGAATCTTCCTCAGATTACCGTTCACTCAAATGTCTCAGAAAGTGTTGGAGCCCACTTTCTCTCCCCTTTAAATATCGGGGTTATGGGACCCTGATTACAGATGTCAGGGGACTGACCCACACATGACGCACATTTTTGAATGGCTAATTGATGCTGTTGTGCTTAAGAATCTCATTTAAGATGCCATCAAACCCACATGCTTTTTTGGGCTGAAGGCCTTGCAGTACTTCTTGTAGTTTTTCATGGGTATAATTATGTCCTGATGTTATGCCTTGTGGTATTGTTTAAAAGAGGGTTTTGAAATGTTTGGTCCATATATAATTTGGCTATGGTCAGATAGAGCGTTAGTGGTTTGACAGTAAATCCTTCCATCTCTCCCTCCCTCCCTCCCTCCCTCCCTCCCTCCCTCACTCCTCATCATCTCTGTGCTCACATTTGCTCTCCTTCCCTCCGTCTGTCTCCTCTTTAAAACCTCTTTCCCTTCATCTCAAACCTCCCTTCTCTCTATCTCTCCCTTCCTCTCTCTCCTTCTCTCTATCTCTCCCTTCCTCTCTCCCTTCTCTCTATCTCTCCCTTCCTCTCTCTCCTTCTCTCTCTCAGTCTTTCTCTTTCATCTCTCACTCCCCACGCAGAGCCATCATTTCAAAAAGACAAATTCTGCTTAAATTATCGGATCATTTTTCAGTGCAGTGCGTCCCCACCCCCAGTGTGCTGTTCTGACAGTCAGCAGAATGGCTAATATATGCTCTCTCAGGCAGAGTTCTGGCTGAGTGGACACACACAAGAGGGGGAGGGGAGACGGTGTGCAAATTACATTCCATTAGAAACACCTTATAACCGTCTCATAAACACCTTATAACCGTCTCATACATCATCAGTGCGTTCAGGTGCTGTCAGTCTGCGCTGGTGTGGTGTCTCAGCTAAGGATGGATGGTGTGGTCCCCAATGCTGTGGTGGGGTGTTAACGCTGTGGCGGGGTGTTAACGCTGTGGCTGGGTGTTAACGCTGTGACTGGGAGTTAACACTGTGACTGGGAGTTAACACTGTGACTGGGTGTTAACGCTGTGGCTGGGTGTTAACGCTGTGGCTGGGTTTTAATGCTGTAGCAGGGTGTTAACGCTGTGGCTGGGTGTTAACACTGTGGCGGGGTGTGAACATTGTGGCGGGTGTTTGCCAGAGTTACAGGTTTTGTGTCACAAAAATATTTATTTCTAAATTCAAATCTTTTTAGTCTCTGTAAAGCAAGTGAAGACTATTATATGGCAAAACAGTATTGTAATGTGTAATGGGGACAAGATTGTATGGTAGTCTTGGAGAGAAGAGGACACAAGGTAGATAGAGATAGAGCAAAAGAAAGAGTAAAAGGGCAAGAGAAAGAGTGTGTTTGAATCTTGGAAGCTGGAGATGGAGAAAGTGAGGGAGACGGGAAGACACAGACAGAACTGCAGCATTGTGTCTTCCCTGGAGAAAAGATTACAGCCGTAAGTCAGCATATGGTTGTGCATATCTAAGAGCGTAACTCCACTCTGCCTCTGCATTATCCCTTACATAAAAGGAGTTTCATAATGCCATGTCAATCTGGCTTTCAGCATCTCTTGTGTGACATAAATAGTGCATAACCTCAGAGATGGACATTATGCTCATTAATGGGGTTGCTTTATAATGGGCAGAACAGCGGGATCAGCTAATGTCTTCATTTGCTCTTCCCGTGTTTTACGTCTCTCCAGTTACTTTGAAATATGTTCTTCAGGTCATTTATGTAAGCAGCTATTCAGAAATTCATTTTTGCGCCCCAGAAGAGAATATACCATTTATTGGATTGGTTGCTTAAAATAACATCTCATTTCTCCAACATTTTCTCTAAGAAGAGAACTTCACTCATCAGATGTAGTTTTAAATGTGTTTTTAAATAATTTAAGGAAAAAATGTAATGTTTTGAAATATGCAGTATGTACAATATTATATCTCATTACATTACACATATAATCCTCTTATTGATCCTTATTGGGGCAGCCTGTAGTCTAGTGACAAGTACATGACTGGGACCCCTGAGGTTGGCAGCTCAAGCCCCAGTCCAGCCACAGCAAGAACACCATTGCTGTTGGGCCCTTGAGCAAGGCCCTTAACCCCACACCACCCCCAGGGGGCATTGGCCCTTGGCTAGCCCAATCAACTGTAAGTCACTTTGGATAAAGGCATTAGCTAAATGACTGTGCTATCAGCTAAATGACTGTGCTATTAGCTAAATGACTATGCTATTAGCTAAATGACTGTGCTATCAGCTAAATGACTGTGCTATTAGCTAAATGACTGTGCTATCAGCTAAATGACTGTGCTATTAGCTAAATGACTGTGCTATCAGCTAAATGACTGTGCTATTAGCTAAATGACTGTGCTATCAGCTAAATGACTGTGCTATCAACTAAATGACTGTGCTATCAGCTAAATGACTGTGCTATTAGCTAAATGACTGTGCTATCAGCTAAATGACTGTGCTATCAACTAAATGACTGTGCTATCAGCTAAATGACTGTGCTATCAGCTAAATGACTGTGCTATTAGCTAAATGACTGTACTTATTGTTGAATTATTAAAAATATCAGTTTTTAGAACAAAAATAATCATCATATGTAAATCTTGGTAGCTGTGAAGATCCTTCAGTCCTGTACATTTTACTGTGTGGCAGATGGCAGGCAGTAGAGTGCATATTTATATATTTAACTGTAAAACTATATCTAAACCAGTATCATCAGTTGTTTAAAAATAAAAAGTAATGCCTGGGCACTGAGATTTAAACTGCTAGTATATTATGCCACGCCATAAAGTCCATCGCTAAAATGTATGTGTAACAGTTTGTTCAAAACCACAAATGTTTATCATATTGAATATTGTAAATCCTGAGTGGATTTTTTTCTGAAGCTAGTTTATTGCTGTTTATCTTTTCTTTCAGATTTCCCCTTTCTAAGTGAATGTCTATCTTTTGGCTTACATCATTACCAGTGTCGTTCCTTTTTTTGCTGACAACATTACCCGGAACAAGTGAAATGAGCTGGAATGTGCTGGAGGTCCCATGCTGGAGCGCGCCAGCAGGGTGCTGTGCCCTTCACCAGAATCAGAACCTTCATCTTAGGATCAGCGTGGGAGCAGGGCCTCCTCACTGCCGCTCGCGCTGGTGATGTCACAGTGCAGCACGGGAGCAGGGCCTCCTCACTGCCGCTCGCGCTGATGATGTCACTGTGCAGCGTGGGAGCAGGGCCTCCTCACTGCCGCTCGCGCTGGTGATGTCACAGTGCAGCGCGGAAGCAGGGCCTCCTCACTGCCGCTCGCGCTGGTGATGTCACAGTGCAGCGCGGGAGCAGGGCCTCCTCACTGCCGCTCGCGCTGGTGATGTCACAGTGCAGCACGGGAGCAGGGCCTCCTCACTGCCGCTCGCGCTGATGATGTCACAGTGCAGCGTGGGAGCAGGGCCTCCTCACTGCCGCTCGCGCTGGTGATGTCACAGTGCAGCGCGGGAGCAGGGCCTCCTCACTGCCGCTCGCGCTGGTGATGTCACAGTGCAGCACGGGAGCAGGGCCTCCTCACTGCCACTCGCGCTGATGATGTCACAGTGCAGCGTGGGAGCAGGGCCTCCTCACTGCCGCTCGCGCTGGTGATGTCACAGTGCAGCGCGGGAGCAGGGCCTCCTCACTGCCGCTCGCGCTGGTGATGTCACAGTGCAGCGCGGGAGCAGGGCCTCCTCACTGCCGCTCGCGCTGGTGATGTCACATTCCAGCGTGGGAGCTCTTATTTACAGCAGCTACTCCACAGATCGCTCATCCTCATTCTGACAGGGTCTAAGAAACACTGCAGGACTCTGTAATCTTTCCCAGAATGTGGGAGAGTCACAGATTACTTACACACAAACCTCTAAGCTCCACAAATAATGACTCTCATGAAGCGGCACGCTCATTATCCTCCCGTGGGAGTGGCCAGCCTGTGGACAGGGCCTCCTGTCCCCCCCAGCGCAGTTCTTCATTCGGTGGCCCAGTTTAAGAGCACACTGAGAGACTGAGGGACACGGAATGGAATCTGCCCCTGGTGGGCTGGGCTGGCTTTCATTTTGTTCTTCTAGATTCACCAGGTTGAGGTCAGTTTGGGCTGAACACTGTGGTTTTTCAGACAAGCTCCCTGAGAGCATGTGACACCATGGAGAACCTCAGTCCGGCAAAAGCACGCTTTAAAAGCTATAATGCTCTGAGACACCATCGTTCAGCTGGAGAGCACAGCTCAGAGAACAGTGTGACGGAAACAACTCCCCTGCAGTGTCACTCACACTTTAATAAATTGAACTATCACAGATACTGCAGGCAACATTTAATCAAGTATTTGAAAATTTAATCAGAAAAATGTCTCTGAGGATGAAGAGTAAGGAGAGGGGTAATTAGGTCCCCTGTGACGCTGTAGGAGCAGCTCATATTTCAGGTGCTGAGTGCACTCAGAGGTGCCCTTGGATCATTTACATTAATAAGGAAAGGGAGATGGCAGCGCTCACTGAAATACTGTGCTTCAGGTCACAGTTACTGAGGCATGAGCACGGAGGTTTAAGCAGATCCCGTCCCCAGTGCTGTTCATGAGTACATACGTGTGTATGGATTAGTTTCCATAAAGACGGGGAGCAGAGCAGCACATGGAGAGCAGAGGAGCCCTTGGGGAGCAGATCAGAGCAGCGGAGCACATGGGGAGCAGAGGAGCACATGGGGAGCAGAGCATGGAGAGCAGAGGAGCCCTTGGGGAGCAGAGCAGAGCAGCGGAGCACATGGGGAGCAGAGCAGAGCAGCGGAGCACATGGGGAGCAGAGCAGAGCACATGGGGAGCAGAGCAGAGGAGCACATGGGGAGAGCAGAGCAGAGGAGCACATGGGGAGCAGAGCAGAGCAGAGGAGCACATGGGGAGCAGAGCAGAGCAGAGCACATGGGGAGCAGAGGAGCACATGGGGAGCAGAGCAGAGCAGTGGCGCACATGGGGAGCAGAGCAGAGCACATGGGGAGCAGAGGAGCACATGGGGAGCAGAGCAGTGGAGCACATGGGGAGCAGAGCAGAGCAGCAGAGCACATGGGGAGCAGAGCAGAGCAGCGGAGCACATGGGGAGCAGCGGACCACATGGGGAGCAGTGGAGCACATGGGGAGCAGAGCAGAGCAGCGGAGCACATGGAGAGCAGAGCAGCGGAGCACATGGGGAGCAGCAGAGCACATGGGGATCAGAGCAGAGCAGCAGAGCACATGGGGAGCAGAGCAGAGCAGTGGAGCACATGGGGAGCAGAGCAGAGCAGAGCAGAGCAGCAGAGCACATGGGGAGCAGAGCAGAGCAGTGGAGCACATGGGGAGCAGAGGAGCACATGGGGAGCAGAGCAGAGCAGCAGAGCACATGCGGAGCAGAGCAGAGCAGCGGAGCACATGGAGAGCAGAGCAGAGCAGCGGAGCACATGGGGAGCAGAGGAGCACATGGGGAGCAGAGCAGAGCAGCAGAGCACATGGGGAGCAGAGCAGAGCAGTGGAGCACATGGGGAGCAGAGCAGAGCAGAGCAGCAGAGCACATGGGGAGCAGAGGAGTACATGGGGAGCAGAGCAGAGCACATGGGGAGCAGAGCAGAGCACATGGGGAGCAGAGAAGTACATGGGGAGCAGCGCAGAGCACATGGGGAGCAGAGCAGAGAACATGGGGAGCAGAGAAGTACATGGGGAGCAGCGCAGATCACATGGGGAGCAGAGAAGTACATGGGGAGCAGCGCAGAGCACATGGGTAGCAGAGCAGAGAACATGGGGAGCAGAGAAGTACATGGGGAGCAGCACAGATCACATGGGGAGCAGAGAAGTACATGGGGAGCAGCACAGAGCACATGGGGAGCAGCGCTGCTGGATGGGACGGATTCAGCAGGGCCGTTATGGGATAAAGCTGGAGCTGCTCTGACCATGATGGGAAAGTGAAGGGTTAGGGTCAGGGCCCTGTCTCCCTATGGCTGGCCACTGCATCTATCTGTCACCTCCTCCTGCAGCCAGCCAGTGTGTGCGTGTGTATGTGTGTGCATGCGTATGTATGTGTGTGTGTGTTTATGCGTGCATATGTGTGTGTGTGCACGTGTGTTCATGTGTTTGTGTGTGCATGTGTGTGTGTGTGTCTGTGTGTGTGTGCATGCGTGTGTGTGTGCATGTGTTTATGTGTTTATGTGTGTGTGCATGTGTCTGTGTGTGTGCATGCGTGTGTGTGTGTGTGTGTTTATGTGTTTATGTGTGTATGCATGCGTGTGTGTGTGCATGTGTCTGTGTGTGTGTGCATGCGTGTGTGTGTGCATGTGTTTATATGTTTATGTGTGTATGCATGTGTCTGTGTGTGTGTGTGTGTTTCCAGTAACTGTGTGAGCTCAGAATGAACGTGTCTCTGTCAGTGCTGCCCCATTTCACACTGCCATGAGTACAGTGTCAGCATAGTGGCATGGTGTCCTGTGTCCTGTTGTGTCGTGCATGAGTGTGCCGTGGTGTGAGTGTATCGTGGTGTGAGTGTGTCGTGCCGTGGGCACAGTGGCGGTTTTGTGCCCAGCCTCCCGTGCCAGGCTGTGCCAGGCTGGCCATGTGAGAGCAGGTCTGTGTGCCATGGGACACTGGAGTCTGATTAGTGTGTGCCGGTGAGATCTGCTGCTTCCTGTTACAGCACACTTCACTTCCCTTCAGCCGCCCTGCAGCGACTGTCTGTCTCTATCCCCGCCCCCCCCCTTCCTCCCAACCTCTCTCTCTACATACATATACATATATTTTAAAATTTTTTAAATGCATATTGCATATTGTTTTTATAGCAGATAAAACAAAGCAATATGAACAATACAATTATTATTATTATTGACGTTGTTATGATGATGATGATGATGATGATTATTATTATTGTTATTATTATGATTCATGTTGTGAGGATTATTAGTACTGCAGTAATATCAGTAATAGCAGTAGTATTATGAAAGATTATTGCTGAAATATGAGCTGATGGTCCGGGGCTCACTGCACTGGGGGTGGCCCAATCACACCTTTCCTCTCCAAGCATGTTGGGTTTCAGATTTGGTGTAATCAGATGGATTTGGGTATAATATATTTTATTTGAGAAAGGAATGTTGTTTGATATTTTAGTATTTCCCTCATTCAATGATCATGAGCCGCACTGTCTGCTGTTGTTTGCAGTGGAAGCACAGTCTTTCCTCCTTAGGCAGCCAAGCCTGCTGATTTTGGCCCGTTTCTAAAGCCAAGCCACGCTCCTAGAGTCTGTACCTTGTCAATGTTTTTCTGTGTTTGTAATGGTTCACTGTGTTTTTATATTCTGTCACAGTATTTTCTCATTGTAGGGCCAGCTAGCATGCTAAGTTGCTTTGATTATTTGAGTTTCATACCACATTCTATAACTTGCCTTTGTTGTTGTAGTTTGGTTTGATTGTCCGTGGTTTTGGTGTTCTAATTTGGTTGATTGTGCTCACACCCACACAGCCTCTAAACCAACACAACCTCTCCACCAACACAGCCTCTACAACAGCACAACCTCTACTGCAGCACAACCTCTACAGCAGCACAACCTCTACACCAACACAGCCTGTACAGCAGCACAACCTCTACAGCAGCACAACCTGTACACCCACACAGCCTCTACAGCAGCACAACCTCTACACCAACACAGCCTCTACAGCAGCACAACCTCTACTGCAGCACAACCTCTACACCAACACAGCCTCTACAGCAGCACAACCTCTACACCAACACAGCCTCTACAGCAGCACAACCTCTACACCCACACAGCCTCTACACCAACACAGCCTGTACAGCAGCACAAACTCTACAGCAGCACAACCTGTACACCCACACAGCCTCTACAGCAGCACAACCTCTACACCAACACAGCCTCTACAGCAGCACAACCTCTACTGCAGCACAACCTCTACACCAACACAGCCTCTACAGCAGCACAACCTCTACACCAACACAGCCTCTACAGCAGCACAACCTCTACACCCACACAGCCTCTACACCAACACAGCCTCTACAGCAGAACAACCTCTACACCTGCACAGCCTCTACAGCAGCACAACCTCTACAGCAGCAGAACCTCTACAGCAGCACAACCTCTACACCAACACAGCCTCTACAGCAGCACAACCTCTACACCTGCACAGCCTCTACACCAACACAGCCTCTACACCAACACAGCCTCTACAGCAGCACAACCTCTACTGCAGCACAACCTCTACAGCAGCACAACCTCTACACCCACACAGCCTCTACAGCAGCACAACCTCTACTGCAGCACAACCTCTACACCAACACAGCCTCTACAGCAGCACAACCTCTACTGCAGCACAACCTCTACAGCAGCACAACCTCTACAGCAGCACAACCTCTACACCAACACAGCCTCTACAGCAGCACAACCTCTACACCAACACAGCCTCTACTGCAGCACAACCTCTACACCCACACAGCCTCTACAGCAGCACAACCTCTACTGCAGCACAACCTCTACACCAACACAGCCTCTACAGCAGCAGAACCTCTACACCCACACAGCCTCTACAGCAGCACAACCTCTACTGCAGCACAACCTCTACACCAACACAGCCTCTACAGCAGCACAACCTCTACAGCAGCACAACCTCTACAGCAGCACAGCCTCTACAGCAGCACAACCTCTACACCCACACAGCCTCTACAGCAGCAGAACCTCTACACCCACACAGCCTCTACAGCAGCACAGCCTCTACAGCAGCACAACCTCTACACCAGCACAGCCTCTACAGCAGCACAACCTCTACACCAACACAGCCTCTACAGCAGCACAACCTCTACACCTACACAGCCTCTACAACAGCACAACCTCTGCACCAACACAGCCTCTACAGCAGCACAGCCTCTACAGCAGCAGAACCTCTACACCCACACAGCCTCTACAGCAGCAGAACCTCTACACCCACACAGCCTCTACAGCAGCAGAACCTCTACACCCACACAGCCTCTACAGCAGCACAACCTCTACAGCAGCACAACCTCTACACCAACACAGCCTCTACTGCAGCACAGCCTCTACAGCAGCACAACCTCTACACCAACACAGCCTCTACAGCAGCACAACCTCTACACCCACACAGCTTCTACAGCAGCAGAACCTCTACACCCACACAGCCTCTACAGCAGCACAGCCTGTACAGCAGCAGAACCTCTACACCAACACAGCCTCTACAGCAGCAGAACCTCTACACCCACACAGCCTCTACAGCAGCACAACCTCTACACCTACACAGCCTCTACAGCAGCAGAACCTCTACACCCACACAGCCTCTACAGCAGCACAACCTCTACTGCAGCACAACCTCTACACCAACACAGCCTCTACAGCAGCACAGCCTCTACAGCAGCACAACCTCTACAGCAGCACAGCCTCTACAGCAGCACAACCTCTACACCCACACAGCCTCTACAGCAGCAGAACCTCTACACCCACACAGCCTCTACAGCAGCACAGCCTCTACAGCAGCAGAACCTCTACACCAACACAGCCTCTACAGCAGCACAACCTCTACACCAACACAGCCTCTACAGCAGCACAACCTCTACACCTACACAGCCTCTACAGCAGCACAACCTCTGCACCAACACAGCCTCTACAGCAGCACAGCCTCTACAGCAGCAGAACCTCTACACCAGCACAGCCTCTACAGCAGCAGAACCTCTACACCCACACAGCCTCTACAGCAGCAGAACCTCTACACCCACACAGCCTCTACAGCAGCACAACCTCTACAGCAGCAGAACCTCTACACCAACACAGCCTCTACTGCAGCACAATCTCTACTGCAGCACAACCTCTACACCAACACAGCCTCTACAGCAGCAGAACCTCTACACCCACACAGCTTCTACAGCAGCAGAACCTCTACACCCACACAGCCTCTACAGCAGCAGAACTTCTACACCCACACAGCCTCTACTGCAGCACAACCTCTACAGCAGCAGAACCTCTACACCCACACAGCCTCTACTGCAGCACAACCTCTACACCCACACAGCCTCTACACCCACACAGCAGGGATTTCAAGTTATTTGTAGAATTTAATTATAGAGATTTGTTGTGAGATTGTGGTAGTATTCAATAATTACACAATAACAAATGTTTTAGTGAGGAGGTCTTCCTGTGAGCTCCATGGAACACAGGCCAGCTTCTTCACCACTCTGTGTATTCAATATTGACATTTATGTTGTGACGGTGATGTGAAACTGTTCATATATTAAAGACTGAAGGGTGTGAAAAAATGATTGTAGATCTTCTTTTATGCCTTCTTTTCTCTTTTATTGATGTTTTTATTGATGAGCGTTGAGGGCTGTCTTGTGACAAGTTCCTGCTCTTGTAGTGTTCCTCTCTGTTCTCATTGTCCTGAGTGAAGCAGGATGCTGGATTTGATCACAACACACGTGCTAATTAATTAATCAAAGCTGTTGATTATACAGACTGCACCTCACCTGTTCCTTGGGCCCGGAAATGGTGCAGAAAAATAGGGTCAGAACTGTCCTCTTCTGTGTTAGAATAAGGATCCAGTAGAGATTGCTGTATGTGTGCATGAGTGTGTATCTGTGTGTGTGTGTGTGTGTGTGTGTGTATCTGTGTGTGTGTGTGTGTGTATGTGTGAATTATGTGTGTGTTAGCATGTGTGTGTGAGTGTGTGTGTGTTGTGTGTGTGTATGAGTGTGTGTGTGTGAGTGAGTTGTGTGTGTGTGTGTGTATGTGTGTTAGCTGTATGTGTGTGTATTATGTGTGTGTTACTGTGTGTGTGAGTGAGTGAATTAATTGTGTGTGTATGTGAGTGTGTGTGTGAGAGAGTGAAATTTCTATGTGCATGTGAGTGTTTGTGTGTGAGTTGTGTATCTATGTCTGTGTGTGTGCATATGTGTGTGTGAGTGAATGAGTTGAATATGAACATCCCTTTGAAAAAATCATAATCTCAGATAATATCTTTATACAGTTTTAAAGTTGCACTCCATTATCATGCTTAAGAATCATTCCAATGAATCTGCTTCCCCACAGCAGCCACATATCTGGCACAAACTGAAGCAGAAACAGGATGGACAGGGTTAGGAAAGGCTTAGGGTTAGGGTTAGGAAAGGTTTAGGGTTAGGGTTAGGGTTAGGTTAGAAAAAATCTTTTTTTCCAAAGTTGCCCCTTGTGAGGGCCCCTTGGGAAAGAAAGGTTTGCACTGGCCATTCAGTGTACTGGAGCCTTTGATTAGGAAGAATTTGGTCCCTCTTGTGTTGGTTTTTAAGTGCGTTTGTTTAGTCCACCCGGGAACATGGTGTTGAGCTTCAAAATCCAGTGTTTTTCCGCTCTCCGTCTGTCCCCTGGTGTCCAGTTAATATTTGTTTCTAGACCCGATATTTCTAGTGCCTCTAGTCCATGGTGTAGGAAATGGGCTACTAGATGTGTGTCTGTGTCCCTATGGTTTTTGATGTTATATATGTGTTGTGATAATCTAGTTCTAATTGTGTTCCCTGTCTCTCCTATATATTTTATGTCACAGTGTTTACACTTTATGACATATATGCAATTGTTTGTTTGGACTGTAAGTGTTTGTTTAATAAGGTATGTTGTGTTTGTAGTGTTGTTTTGACAGTGGTTGCAGGTTTGTAAAAAACTGGGCCCTGTGTTTGTACCATGTTCATTTCTGGCAGTTTGCTACTTACCAGGTGGTCCTTGAGATTTTTATTTCTTTTGTAGGCCGAGATGATCTTGTAGTCCTGGAGTACATCTGTGTTCTGCAGGATCCTGGCCACGTTGTTTTTGATTTTTCCGTTTGCCGTCTGGCTGAATGCAGAATAGGTGGTGATCAGTGGAATTATTTTCCTTGGGTCCCGTTGTTTTGTAGTCAAGAAGGTTTTCCGGACCTGTCTGAGGAAAGATCTGGAATATCCCCTCGGTTTTAATGCATTGAAGAGGGTTTTGGTGGCCTCTTCAAAATCTGTTTCCCGCGTGCAGATTCTGTGGAATCTGAGCAGTTGGGATTTGATCAGTCCTTTGAAGGTATGTTTTGGGTGGAGACTGCTTTTGTGTAAAAGGGCATGTGTGTCTGTGTCTTTGAAATAAATTTTTGTGTCTAATATGTTTGTCTGAGGGAATGTGGGTCCCTTGTAAGTGGTAGTGTCCAGAAAGTCAATGTGTTGGTTATGCGTGGTGTATTTAACAGTAATGGATCTATGGTGTGTGTTTAGTATGTGTATAAATTGTTTGAAATCCTCTAAGCTATGTGTCCATGTTCCCCATATGTCATCTAGATACCTAAAGTAATTGGTGGGTAATTTGGGGCATTTTTCAAAGGCAGTCTCCTCCCACTGTGCCATGTAAATGTTAGCATAGGCTGGGGCAAATTTTTTGCCCATAGCCGTGCCGCTGATTTGTAGGAAGTGTTCCTTGTTGAATGTGAAGTCATTCTTGGTGAGGCTGATTTCCAGAAGTTGTAAGAGGCTCCTGTCCGGTCGGCTGTTGTCCGGGTATCTCTCCATCCAGGTCCTTACAGCTGTTAGTCCTGCCGTTGTGTTGATGTTCGTATATAAGCTGTCTATGTCTATTGTGAACAGGATGGCTTCCTGTGGTATCCTGATGTTTTTGATTTTGTCTATAAAGTTATATGTGTCCTTGATGTAGCTGTTGTGTTTTGTGGACAGTGGATTTAGGTAGTGGTCTATGTATTCAGCGATCCTGTAGGATTCGCTGTTGCAGTCTGAAACAATGGGTCTCCCTGCCGGGACCTCGTATGGTATGGTCCAGGACTGGGGTGGTTTGTGTATTTTTGGGAGGAGGTAGAACACCCTAGGTCTAGGATTGTCCTCTCCCCTCAGGTAAAAGCTTTGTTTTTTGGTAATGTATTTGTTTTCCAGTAGTGTCTGTATGACAGTATGTATTTCCTGGGCTGTGTCTGGGTATATGGGTCTGTCTAGTCTTTCATAATGTGTTGTGTTGTTAAGTTGTCTATGTGCCTCATGTATATATTGTGTTCTGTCCATGATGACAATGGCACTCCCCTTGTCCGCTGGTTTTATGATGATTTGTTTGTTGTTGGCCAGCTCCCGTAGAGCTTGGCTCTCTCCTCTGCTGAGGTTGTTCTTGTCCTTGTGTGTTTGGGGGTTGAGTGCCCTGATGAGCGTGTGATCTTGTGTTATAATTTGTGTGATTTGTTAGGGTTAGGGTTAGGGTTAGGGTTAGGAAAGGCTTAGGGTTAGGGTTAGGGTTAGGAAAGGCTTAGCGTTAGGGTCAGGGTTAGGAAAGGCTTAGGGTTAGGGTTAAGGTTAGGAAAGGCTAAGGGTTAGGGTTAAGGTTAGGGTTAGGAAAGGCTTGGGGTTAGGGTTAGGGTTAGGAAAGGCTAAGTGTTAGGGTTAAGGTTAGGAAAGGCTAAGGGTTAGGGTTAGGCTTAGGGTTAGGAAAGGCTTAGGGTTAGGGTTAGGAAAGGCTTAGCGTTAGGGTCAGGGTTAGGAAAGGCTTCGGGTTAGGGTTAAGGTTAGGAAAGGCTAAGGGTTAGGGTTAGGGTTAGGGTTAGGAAAGGCTTGGGGTTAGGGTTAGGGTTAGGAAAGGCTAAGTGTTAGGGTTAAGGTTAGGAAAGGCTAAGGGTTAGGGTTAGGCTTAGGGTTAGGAAAGGCTTAGGGTTAGGGTTAGGGTTAGGAAAGGCTTAGCGTTAGGGTTAGGAAAGGCTTCGGGTTAGGGTTAAGGTTAGGAAAGGCTAAGGGTTAGGGTTAGGGTTAGGAAAGGCTTAGCGTTAGGGTTAAGGTTAGGAAAGGCTAAGGGTTAGGCTTAGGGTTAAGGTTAGGGTTAGGAAAGGCTTAGGGTTAGGGTTAGGGTTAGGAAAGGCTTAGGGTTAGGGTTAAGGTTAGGAAAGGCTAAGGGTTAGGGTTAGGGTTAGGGTTAGGAAAGGCTTAGGGTTAGGGTTAAGGTTAGGAAAGGCTAAGGGTTAGGGTTAGGGTTAAGGTTAGGAAAGGCTTCGGGTTAGGGTTAAGGTTAGGAAAGGCTAAGGGTTATGGTTAGGGTTAGGAAAGGATTAGGGTCAGGGTTAAGGTTAGGAAAGTAGGATTCAGTGCAGAGCCATGTGCCAGTGATGAGGAAGGTGGTAGTGAAGAAGTAATGATGATGATGATGAAGGTGATGTTGATGATGATGAGGGTTATGATGATGATGAAGGTGATAATGAAGGTGATGGTGATGATGATGAGGGTTATGATGATGATGAAGGTGATAATGAAGGTGATGGTGGCCGCAGCTCCTGCCTTGTGGTGTGGAAGTGCAGCTCCCCCGGCCATCTGTCTGTGGATTAATCCCTGCGGCGCTTAGAAATATTACAGCCTGGCTTATCGCCGCAGCAACCAGCCCTCAATCCCAACTCAGCACTGGGGCCATGTGACTCTTCCCAGAGGATGGGGGCAGGGAGACAGAGGAGTGTCAGTGTGTGCGTGAGTGTGTGTGTATGTGTATGCGTGTGTGTGAGTGTGTGTGTGTTTGTGCGTGTGTGTGTGTGTGTGTGTGCGAGAGTGAGTGTGTTTGTGTGTGCGTGCATGAGTGTGTGTGTTTCTGTGTGTGAGTGTGTGAGTGAGTGTGTGTGTGTGTTTGTGTGTGTGTGTGTGAGTGTGTGAGTGAGCGTGTGTGTTTGTGTGAGTGTGTGAGTGTGAGTGTGTGTGTGCGTGTGTGAGTGAGTGTGTGTGTATGTGTGTGTGAGTGTTTGTGTGAGTGTGTATGTGTGTGAGAGAGTGTGTGTGTGTGCGTGTATGAGTGTATGTGAGTGAGTTTGTTTTTGTGGTACAAAACTCTCTTTCTCTCAAATGCACACACTCTCTTTCACACATACATACACACACACTCACTCACACACACACACACACACACACTCTCTCTCACACACACAAACACACGAACACACACACAAACTCACTCAAACACAAATACACTAACACACACACACTCACTCTCACACACTCTCACACACACACACACACTCTTTCACCCCCTCTCTCCTGATGCTCTTGGGGCTTAATCCAGCTGAAAGGTTTCCACGTCACTCACTGCTGTTATTGCTGCAGCCATCAGTGTTATTGTTGTTGTTATTGTTATTGTTAATGTTATTGTTATGTCTGATCAGATTCATCATGCAACCATCACAGTTTAGTGTTATTGTGCCATACAGCTGTTGCCACAGGCATCTGTGACCACAAGTAAGACCATTTATTTTTGAGGGTTTGTCATCTATATGAAAGGTGTTAATGGTGAGAGCACTCTTTCTCTCTTTTCCTTTCGTTCCTTCTAATAAAAGGGCTATGAAATTTCCTCACATATCTGCATTTGTTCCTCATTCTATCAATCAATACACAACACCACAGCAGCTTCAACATTCAATGTTTTATTCAGCTGTTTCAAATTCATATGTATTATATATACAGATCATGTATGTACAGAAAACAACCTTAAAATAAGGTCAATAGTATATAAAAGAAATCTGTGCTTAAAACAACAGATTCTGTCTTCTCTTTTAAATTTGAATTTAAAAACGGCTGTAAATGTGTGTGTGTGTGTGTGTGTGTGTGTGTGTGTGTGTGTGTGTGTGTGTGTGTGTGTGTGTGTGAGTAGTACAGGCAGGATCATGCTGAGGGTTGAGGCAGTGTGTGTGAGAGAATGGATCCTCTGGGAAATACCTCTTCCTTTACACCTCCTCCTTTGCACCTCCTCCCATATACCTCCTCCTTTACACCTCCTCCCTTACACCTCCTCCTTTACACCTGGTCCTCAAGCCCTCATTGACTAGTAGCTCCCATTCATGTGAAATTAATTCAGGATCAGAGTGACACAACAATCATGATTCTCTCCCTGAAACAGCAACATGCAGCTTTACCAGCGCAGGTTTAACAGCAACTCATCTCCACAGCCAGCACTGGGGGTATCTGCTTCAGCTGTCCCCGAGGGTCTGGGGTAGTTTGAGGTGACAGGGGTCCAGCTCCCTGCACATGGTGAAAGCACTGGAGAACAGAGGTCAGGCCTGGTCTTTTTATTGGGTCCTCTCCCAGCTATTCTGGTTATACACGCCCCGGTAAGGGCACGCCCCGGTAAAGGCACGCCCCGGTAAAGGCACGCCCCGGTAAGGGCACGCCCCGGTAAAGGCACGCCCCGGTAAGGGCACGCCCCGGTAAGGGCACGCCCCGGTAAAGGCACGCCCCGGTAAGGGCACGCCCCGGTAAGGGCACGCCCCGTGCTGGGGGCTTTCTCCCGCTGCCTTCACTCTGATTGGCTTTGATCTTTCTGGGCGTCTTAACATACATTTACATCTCACTGTCAGGCACACCGCTCCCATGCTGCGTACACGGCTCTCTGTCATTAAAGGGACGAGCGACTGGCTAAATGGCCTCCTTGTCGTTAAAGGGATGGGCGACTGCTGGGCCTTTGGTCTGGTTTTATAAGAGCCTCTCCATTAGGAAGCAATTATGGCCTGAAATAAACTGCATTGACCTTTTCCTCATCTAATGGTTTTATTTATTTAAACAGTGGTTACCTCGTCTGGGGGATTGAGAGAATGTGATGTGTGTCTGAGTGTGATGCCGGTGATGGGGGAATGCAGCACCTCCAGAAACTAACGGAGCGATAATTAGCGCTAACCATTGACTTGCGTCAGCCAGTCACAAGTTTTCATCTTTAAAACAAAAAAATTTGATTTGTTTTGATCAGTATGTCACTGGTAACTCTGTAACTGCTCATTTTTGTGACTCAGTGTTTCATTCTACATAACTAATGTATGTAGTTATGTAGCACGATGGTTGCATAGTAGAAACATGAGGTCAACGCTTAGTTGCATGATAAACATATTACAAATTATATGCTTGAATATATTTTAATGGAAATTAGTTACATGTGTGTTGTCAGATTTGTAATATGTGTGATTAACAATTTAAATAAATAAAGTACATCAAATAATCAAAATATTTTTTTATTCAAATAACTGAGCACACACCATAACAGTGTGGCCCGAGCATTTCCAAAAGCTCAGAGGTCTGCCTGAACACCGACCCCCCCAGACTCACCCCCTCTATCTGTGTTTACATTTTTGCAGAACTAAAGCCAACTTTGCAAGGCATCATCTTTGGAGCAAACTGTTGTCTGGATGACATCTCTGTTTGTTATATAACTAGAGTTTAAGGTGTGTGTAGTGATGTGGTGTGAGTGTGCGCCAAACTTTAAGCTCTTGTTTACATTAGTGTCAGAAGCACTAGTGCTGCTGTTAGAGACCAGTCTCTCCTCACACAAACAGGCCGCTGAAATCCAGCAGGGAGACAGCAGGGCCCCCAGGAGCCTGAGCCGTCTGAGACAGACACACAGACAGGCCAGGCTGCCTGGCTTTGCTCATGGGACCATGGCACAGACAGAGAGTCAAGCTTTGGGGCGATTCTAAGAGCCAAACTGTCGAAATGGCTCACACTGCCCATGGCCAGGTTAGGCTGAGTGCAGTGCAGCGCAGTGCCCTCTCCACTCTGGCCCTGAGGGTGAGATTAGAGCTGTTTCAGACCAAATCTGTCACACCTGCATCAGCTGAAATGTGTCTGACTCACTCAAGTGTCAGGTGAGTGTTAATGCTGTTTTCAAACCAAACACAGTTTGTCCGCTGACCCATTTCACAGCTGCCATTATTATGTGAACCATATGAAAAGCACACTCTAGTGCCTGCGTTCACACTTGGTATTACGACACATTCTCATTGTCTGCTCTGTGATCGATTTCAATTTTGCTCAGATCATTCAAACGGACTCCCTACCTCCCAGGTGAGGTCTCACTCTGAATGCTGTGAAACTGCAGTAGTGTGTGTGCGCGTGTCTGTGTGTGTGTGTGTGTGTGTGTGTGTGTGTGTGTGTGTGTGTGTGAGTGTGTGTGTGTGTGTGTGTGTGTGTGTGAGTGTGTGTGAGTGTGTGTATGTGGTATGTGTGTGTGTGAGTGTGTGTGTGTGTGTGTGTGTGTGAGTGAGTGTGTGTGTGTGTGTGTGTGTGTGAGTGTGTGTGTGTGGTGTGTGTGTGTGTGAGTATGTGTGTGTGTGTGAGTGTGTGTGTGTGTATGAGAGTTCACTGAATATTTCCTTTGTTGTAGTTTGGCCATTTCAGAAAATATATAATAAAATCAGCTGTTTATGTAAATAAAAAGGTGATCCATGCATTTCTTGCATGGCAGTGCAGAGGACCATGATCTTTCGGACCTCCAGATTCTGCTGTAACCCTGTAGAAACTGACTGGAATGATCAAAGCCCTTTTTGTTTAAATTCTTCTTCCAGTCAAATTTAATCTGGGCCTCAATTTCACTGCCTGTGACCATACATGAGCTAACAATATTTAAGCAGCCCAAAATATGACATATTGATCTAAAACAACATATAAAATACTGTGATAAATGATGTTAAAAGTTCAGCAGAGGTTGGTTGTTGTTGTGTGTGTGGGCTGCCTGTACAGGTTGGAGTGACTCATTTACAGTGCTTATATATGGGTCACAGCCTCAGAAAACCATCACAATATAAACCCTGCAATTCATTCATTAGGGATGTCTTACACCTCAGAGTTTTACAAACAGGGAATTGTGGGAAAAAATGTGAATTTCAGAACATCACTGTAAAAACATGGGGCAGCGCGTTTGTCTGTTAGCAGAGATCACGCCGCAACCTACAGAAAAATCACATCTATCTCATGCAAAGGCCCTGTGGTCTGGGATGGGCTGGGAGGAGGCGTGGGGCCATAGAGCATGAGTGGGCAACTGTCCCGCCAGGGGCACACCAGACGCAGGGCCCACACTCCTGACTCCGCCCACAGCATCTCATACAGAGCTGTACTCACCAAAGAGCCAATGCCAACTGTCCCCCGCCCCCATCCTTTCCCACCCCCAAAGCCCCACCCCTCTGCCCTCCATCACCCCCTCCACCATCATGGGTGGGGTGTAGGGGGGTGTGAGGTGGACATGGGGGTTTGGAGGGGCATGTGGGGTGTGGGGGGCCAGAGCTGGCGCTTATTGCATGCTATTTGTCCATCCACCTGGTTGGTTGCCATGATCTGGTTGCCATGGTGTGATGTGTTGCAGCTCTGGCTTCTCAGCAGAGGTTATTTACGCCCCCACTGCAGCCCCCCCAGGGATGTGTGTGGCACGTCCCTCTGACAGGGTGGATGTAAGGAGGACAGGAGCTCCCCCCACCCATGCTGAGCGATCATCCAGTCACTGACCATTCTCAACAAAGTGATGCTCTCCCACAACGCTCTCTGCAGGACCTGCTGTCCTGCAGACCCACCCAGAACCAGCTGCAGCAAAAAGTCCATTCTCTTTAACACGGAGCGAGACACTACTCACAGCGACAACATGCAAGCAGTGAGGGAGGGGGCACAGTGCAGGGTGGGGGGGGGGGGTGGGGGGCAGGATGCAGGCAGTGAGGGAGGGGGTGTGGTGTGGGGGGGGGGGCATGCAGGCAGTGAGGGAGGGGGTGTGGTGTGGTGTGGAGGGGGGCAGCAGCATGCAGGCAGTGAGGGAGGGGGTGTGGTGTGGAGGGGGGCAGCATGCAGGCAGTGAGGGAGGGGGCGTGGTGTGGAGGGGGGCATGCAGAGGCAGAACTATTTGGAGTCTGGAGGGCTGGAGGAGAAGTGGGGGATCTGAGATAAGCCCAAGTCTGAGTGCACCTCTGTCCTCGCCATCTCTGGGAGGAGGGGGGCCGGGAGTCCTGAGGGTCCATGGAAGGGAACAGTAAATGTGCCGTTCCCTTCCCGTGTGGCAGCACATCCCTGCAATGCTGTTCCTTAGCATTGCAAATTGGCCACTCCTTTTGTAGTGATATCTACAGTACAGATTTCCCATTAAAAACACAGGAGTTTAAAAAGGGAGCGTCCACACTGACAAAATGAATTATCATGCATTACCTGCTTTTCTGTGTGGTAAAACTGTGTCTGTGCTGAATTTCATATGCATTTTTAGTCATTTTTTTAATCTATAAGAAATTAATGGATCATGAAATGCACATATAAATTGTGACTTGGTGTGTGGTGAGCAGGTTGTGTGGATTATGGCTTCAGTTTGATATTTGCTGCAAAATGGCAGCAGGGGTTATAAAAATGTAAAAAACATCAAAGGCCAAAATCAGAGATGCAAAGTTCCTGAGACAGGTGGAGATGTGGTTGGGGCAGAGGCAGACTAGCTGATTGGTTTGTTGAGTTTTTCTCAGATCCATGACATTCCTACAGACTGTGACAGGGTAATGCACATGACACAGGGAGATGGAGCAGAGCGCTGTGAAGCTCAGCAGTGAAACTGCATGCTCTGAGGCCGAGCACACTGAACAGGCCCAGCCTGACCTTACGCCATGTTAGTATCACAGGATTCAGTCACTGCCTGACCATGAAGCTGGTGTGCTCAGAGTTATTCACACAGTAATGTGCACATGCTGTAACTCTCAGTGGAAAGGGATCGCTAAGCTTCCCTGAGTATAATCCAGACTCCATCACATGTTCTTTTTTCTGCAAAGTCGAACGGTGACTCTAAAACAAAGCCACTTTCTTCAGAGACAGGGGGTTAGACTTAGAAAATATCAATAATAATAATAGTAATAATAATAATACTAATACTAATATTAACACCATTAGTCATGCTGATACAGCCAATATCCCATGCACTTAGCTTAGCCAATAGTACTTAACTTAGCTGCTATTTTTTTGTGTTTTAAAGTTGCATATGATTGGTGGGCATGGAGAGGAAGAGCACTACCCCAGCGAGAGTCTGCTCACGCTGTACTCTTCCCCTCTTTCTCCCCCCAACACTTGCAAATCAGATACATTTAAATGTTATGATTCTTAATTCATCATTTGCTCTATATCAGTCTGTCACAGCATATCGGAAAGTTAGGAAAATGAAACAGAAATAACTAACAACACAGAACAAAAAGATTAATCAATAAAACCAAAAAAATGAAACAAAACTGCATAAGTTTTCACATTACTCCTATTGTAAAAATACAAGCAGGAAAGACACCACCGACAATGGGCCTCATTTATCGATAGTGTCGTAAAGCTGTGTGTGAATTTATGCATCAACGGGTACAAGCTAACAAATTCCGCCAGATTTATCAATACGCGTAAATACAGCGTTTGTTCGTATTTCTTGCGTATGTTGATTAATACCAATCAATCGCAAATGAGAAGCACGTTCACAGAATTTTCAATTAGGATAAATCGACGCCACTGAAATACCATATTAGGAGCTTGGAATCGGCAATGTAAAGAGATGGCAGAGAAAAGGCAAAAGAAAAAAACGTTTCTGAAACGGCGACTTAAGTTTTGTTAACCTAAACAGAATCCAAAAAAAAAATCTTTGCTCAATAGTATGAGTAGTGACGTGTGGGGGCCGGGGAAAACCAATGCCTGGCAAGAAGTAACTGCTGCAGTAAATGGGGTGTCAAAAGTTCCGCATACATTGCAGCAGATGAAAAGAAAATGGTTCGACATGAAACTGGAGGCGAATTATTGGAGTGACGTCGTTGGCTGGAATTACCGAGGAGGGTGGCAGCGATCTGTTTTCCCTCGTCTCGGATCAATCACCCTCCGACTCAAAAGGTAAGTTTTTGTATACCAGCCTTATTACTCTTTATAGCCGTGTTTTTCGATTTACGCGCACTATACGAACAGTTTAGAGCACTCGTGAAATTTCTTCGGATCCTACGAACAAAATGATATAGGACAACTTTGATAAATCCCACATTTTTTGCGTAAATGCATTTACGAACGATTTATGATCAAATTCGTTTCGGCACACGTTTGATAAATGAGGCCCAATGTGTGAGCACAGGTGTACACAAAACCTGTAGCTCTCCATCATCGGTCTGTGTCCTACCATACAAAAACCAGGAGAAGAGAGAGAGACAGAGAGAGAGACAGGGAGCATTAGAGAGACTGAAACATGCTGCATGTTGGGAAACCTAAGCCGTCTGCCGCCAGGGGTCTGTGTGACTCAGTTACAGGCTGGGGCCCCTTTGGTTCTCAGGCTACACGCCTCAAAACCTGCACGTGTGAGGCAGCAAGTTCAGTCTCCTTTTCAACAGGAGGGGCACATTGATGGCTGGAGTCCACTCAGCATCACACAAGGGTTTCATCGGGGTTTCAGTGAGTTTCATTTGGGTTTCTGTAGGGGTTGGGTGGGTTTCAGTGGGTTCATTAGGTGAAGAGAGGAGAGGCTCTGGATGCTGCTGTCACCTGGGGAATGGAGCTCCATTGTGCCAGCATCAGAGAGATGATCAGGCACAGTGTATTCCCAGAGTACCTTATGTTTCTCTTGAGAAGTTTGGAGAAATAAGCCTGCAGCTGAGAGATGGATATTATTACAATTCTTCTGTCCCTCCAGCTCCTCTCAGATCTGGTCATGGATGACAGTGTGTCTCACCATATTTCATGGTCTAAATCGACTCACAGAAGAGTTTTGCAGCATAGACTCTGAACACACATGAGGGGACTCATTCAGAACCATTTGAGTGGCGTTTTCTCGGGAGTCTCCGGGTTGAGTGGCGTTTCTCGGGAGTCTCCGGGTTGAGTGGCGTTTTCTCAGGAGTCTCCGGGTTGAGTGGCGTTTTCTCGGGAGTCTCTGGGTTGAGTGGCATTTTCTCAGGAGTCTCCGGGTTGAGTGGCATTTTCTCAGGAGTCTCCGGGTTGAGTGGCATTTTCTCAGGAGTCTCCGGGTTGAGTGGCATTTTCTCGGGAGTCTCCGGGTTGAGTGGCGTTTCTCGGGAGTCTCTGGGTTGAGTGGCGTTTCTCGGGAGTCTCTGGGTTGAGTGGCGTTTTCTCAGGAGTCTCTGGGTTGAGTGGCATTTTCTCAGGAGTCTCTGGGTTCAGTGGCATTTTCTCAGGAGTCTCCGGGTTCAGTGGCGTTTTCTCAGGAGTCTCTGGGTTCAGTGGCATTTTCTCAGGAGTGTTGGGGTTGAGTGGTGTTAAGGCCCTTTAATTTATTTCCTGGTTTTGTTCATGGGTATCGTGTCCTCCCCCTTCAGCTGAGTAAAGCGTTCATCCATATGGAATGGGGTGTGCTGCTGAGAGCTCTGGCCATGAAAAGGCCTGTTCATCGGCCTGCTGGATGTCACCGTGGCTTCACCCAAAGATCCAGATTAGGCCCTGCTCTTTATGCGGCAATGCACATGTCAAAACAAGACATTTAACCATAAACCAGGCACAGTTCTCTCTTTTTCTTTCTCTGTCTCTCTTTCTGTCTCTTTCTTTCAGTAGGGATTTCAGAAGACGTGTGTGTGTGTATGTGTGTGTGCGTGTGTGTGTATGTTTAAGTGTGCGTTTGTGTGTGTGTGTGTGTGAGCAGGATGCTAAGAGCTCAGAGCTGCCCTCTTGCCCCCCGTACTCCTCAGTCATGCAGATGAAAGTGTGAGTGCATGGGCACAGCAGCAGTCTCTGTGGAAGGGTGTGAGTGCACATACTTCTCAGACGGGTTATGTACACAAAGCTTCACCATCCCTTAAATAAAAGCACAACTGCTTTGCCAGACAAGGGCCGGATGTAGATATGAGCCAGGACACACACACACACACACACACACACTAATGGAACTGCCTCGTTCTGTGAGCTTAAGGTATTCATTTTATATGAGAGGCAGTGCTGAACACATTGCCTTGGATATGAAAATGGGGTGTGCTTGTCTGAGGCATTGGAAACGCACACAAACACACATGCCAGTTTAAACATGCACACCTATCACACCCCACAACCCCTTTCCTGCTCTGGTCTCTGAACAAAGGTTATTGTGCTTCAGGCTTCCTTTACAGTGCAATTACTTACAGTGGAAATGGTGAAGTTTTCTTTCCACATTTGCTTATTTATTGATTTATTTATTTATTTTACTGGTGTTTTTATTGCAGGCAGTAAGAGCCATCTCCCCACTGGTCTCTGCTCAGTGCTACACGTATCTTTCATGAACAGTTCATGCTGATTAAATGCTATGACCGGAACAGGATTCAAATAAATAAATAAATCAGAAGGTTAATCCTTTTTTTCAAATAAATCACATCATGACACAATCCATCCATTCTCTTAACAATACTTTGAAAACATGCCTTTACAAAAATCACATTATTTCAGAATAAAAATTCTTTTCCATCAGGGAACAAAAAGCCGTATCAAACCAATAAAACACAGTTCATTTACACACTCTTAAACCCGAATCCCTCCCAGGTAATCCCTCATAACCTCATTCTAACCCCCACCCCCTCCCCACCCTCCCTCTCCCAAGATAAACAAACCTTTAAAGATAAATAAAAGATTAACTTTATATATTCACAATGTAAATGATATACAGTAACTTAAGTGGATGGCACCAACTCTGTAACAGAATAAAATGATTTAGGTGATATTTCGGTAAAAAGTAAATTAATTTTTTAAAAAAGGTCCCCCCCACCCATTGTATGAGAAAAGGAAAGGGTTGGAAACAGAGATTGCAGTCACTCCATTCAAACCTACAGTCACAAATTCCCACATTCATCAGAGAGAGGAGAAAAGAGAGAGAAACAGAGAACAGACAGACAAACACAAACAGCAGAGAGAGTTGGGAAGGGGGCACTGTTCGTGCTGAGGTATAGTTTTTAGTTAGTTTTTTTTTTTGCACCATTTCTCAGGGGCTCTCTCATTTCAGCTGAAAACAGAGGGATGAGAGAGGAGAGAAATGTGTCTCCTGCTCACTCCAGCCTGAAAGCACAGGCCACTGAGAGAGAGAACTCCTGCATGTTCATGTGCACATTTGGATCCATTATCAGTGGCAGTCAAAGTGACTATTATGAAAAAAAAAAAAAAAAATATATATATATATATATATATATATATATATATATATATATATATATATATAGGAATAAATAAATATAGATATAGGAATAAATAAATAAAACAAAAACAATGGGTTATGATGCGGCACCAGATCCAGGTCATCTCTCTGACTTTCGGCTGAAATAAAAGCCCCTGGCTGCAAGCTCTTTTCTAAGTGTGCTTTGATTACAGAAAATGAGAACAAAGATTTTATTTTTTTGCATTTCCTTTGAAAGGCCAGGGCAGTAGAGATTAAAAATACCCAGCAGGCTTTGCTGAGTGATGCTCACCATCCGTTGCTTGGCGCTATCCCAGCAGCCCCCTGTGCAGGTTCCCCGTGTCCCTCTGAACACTGACCTCACCCCCCTAAGCACCCCCCTATATCAGGCCTCTCTCCCCTGCTGCTCCTTCCCTTCAGTTCCCCAAAACCAAAAGCACCCCACAAGGCATGACAACTGTAGTGCCAAATAGTGGCCCCCACTTTGTTACAGCAGATCAGGATAGGATGCCAAAATGAGAGACAGCTGTAGTGCCAAATAGTGGCCCCCACTTTGTTACAGCAGATCAGGATAGGATGCCAAAATGAGAGACAGCTGGGGTGCCACGAGTTCTGCCTGACAGAGAAACAGAAATGTAATCTGGCCCCATAGTTTGGCTATCCCCCCCCACCCCCCCACCCCCAACCCCCCAGTCAGACATACGCGGACTCGCTGGACTGAGTCCGGCCCAGGTTGGGCATCTGGGACAAGTGTGCCACATCCTTCTTGCGCACCTCACAGATGGACTTGCGGCGTGCCTGAACCCCACGGATGGCGGTTTTGATCTTGCGCCACCCCAGGTGGTTGAGCTCGGCCAGGTTGAGCAGAACGCAGATCCCACTGACGGCAAACATGAACACCAGGAACACCGTCTTCTCGGTGGGCCGCGACACGTAGCACTCCACCTCCTTCACACAGGGGTAGCGGTCGCACTCAAACATGCCCGGCACGTTGAAGCCGTACAGGAAGTACTGACCCGCGAGGAAACCGATCTCCAGCGCATTGCGGAACACCACCTGGATGACGTAGAAGCGGGAGATGCCCTCCTGGCGGCGTACCTTGGAGCTCTTGGAGTGCGTGAGGCCGCGCGGTGCGTTGGGGATCTCTTTCACCTCCAGACAGTCGGGCTCCTCCTTGCTACCATCGGGGTTCTGCACCAGGATGCCGTTGATATTGCGCAGCTTGCGAGTGCCCTCACCGCGCCCGTAGTCCTTCTCCAGGAGCGGGTAGAGGAAGGAGTAGCGCCGGTCACGCTGCTTGGCCGACTGGTGCACAGAGTAGGTGATGAAGCACAGGCTGGGCGTGCACACCAGGATGATCTGGAAGACCCAGTAGCGGATGTGTGAGATGGGGAAGGCCTTGTCGTAGCAGGCCTGGTTGCAGCCTGGCTGCATGGTGTTGCAGATGAACATGGTCTGCTCATCCTCATACACCGTCTCCCCAACGATGGCCACGATCAGGATGCGGAAGATCACCACCACTGTTAGCAGGATCCTGCAGCAGGAACAGGGTGTGGCAGACAGGAGATGGGATTAACAGGGAATGACAGGGGGAGGCAGAAAGAATGGAGGGATCAGGAGAATAGGTGGGTAGAAGAGAAATAAGAAGAAGTTAATAATGTGATTGTTGTGCAGTGAAATGCAGGTTGGAGCCGAAGTGTGCCTTCTGTGAGATCATATGCTGACCATCTCAGGTTTTTTTTTTTCTGGAGAGTGGCCAAGCCATCCTCCTTATGTATTTTTTGTTTGTTCAGACCGTAGGAAAGCTGAGAGGGTTACAGAGAAGAGGAGGCATTGATAGAAGTGTCAGAGGCAGGACTTGAGCCCCAGTCTCCCAGAGATCGACGTGGGCATGCTGGCTGCCAGGCACACTGAGCTATCGGGCTGCCAGGCACACTGAGCTATCGGGCTGCCAGGCACACTGAGCCATCGGACTGCCAGGCACACTGAGCTATCGGGCTGCCAGGCACACTGAGCTATCGGGCTGCCAGGCACACTGAGCTATCGGACTGCCAGGTACACTGACCTATCGGGCTGCCAGGCACATTGAGCTATCGGGCTGCCAGGTACACTGAGCTATCGGGCTGCCAGGCACACTGAGCTATCGGGCTGCCAGGCACACTGAGCTATTGGACTGCCAGGTACACTGACCTATCGGGCTGCCAGGCACACAGAGCTCTCGGGTCCTGACCAGTTCACATTTCTGAATGTGCCAGCATGTTAGATATTCAAATGAGCTCATTCTGCAACTGGAAAAACCATTTTGAGCTGCATTACACCAAAACAGAGATGCCATCACCTCACTGTGCTTTGAAGAGCGTTCCTCCATCTAAACAAAGTCTTTTTATGCCGGCCTCCCACTCGTTTTAGTAACCTTCCTCTCCCTCACCACTTAAGTTATTTTTTCATGTGTTTTTTTTATCATGCTGTTCTCGTCCTCTTTTTTTCTCCCTTCTCCCCTGGCAACAGAGTGTGTGTGCTCTGTCAGCTGAAGCTTTGTGTGTGACGTGTGTGTCGCAGCATGGAGGTGAGGAAGGTGATGTGTAGGGAAACCGTGCTATACATAGCTACACAGCTCTGGAGGTGTTTTGGGTGGGCAGCCGGGAGGCAGGGGGTGGGGGACTGTGGGAGGCGTTTGTGCACAAACCTACTACTTAGAACAGAATTTTTTTCCAGCCTAAAAATGTGGAGAGCACATGGTCTGCTGAGGGCAGTGAAGGCTGTGGCGTGCGGCTGCTTTTGGACAGCGCTCCAGGCTCTGGGTCAGACGGGGGAGATGGTGCCACACACCCATCCTGGCTGTCTGTCTGTTGGGCTCATTCATTTTTTCCCCACCCTGAGCATCGCTGAACTGTTTAGCCGCCAGTGTGCTGGCTTGCACCCCTTCACCCCTGCGCCTGTGTCACCCTGGCAGTGCTGCTCTCTGGCCATGGGGGGGCTGGGATTTAAATACCCAACCTCTGGGTTCCCTGGCAAATGCCGCAGACCACTCAGAAGGTTCATTTATCACACAATACACACCTCACTCACAGACAGACATACACACACACACCTCACTCACAGACAGACATACACACACACACACCTCACTCACAGACAGACATACACACACACACACCTCACTCACAGACAGACACACACACACACCTCACTCACAGACAGACACACACACACACACCTCACTCACAGACAGATACACACACGCACCTCACTCACAGACAGACATACTCACACCTCACTCACAGACAGATACACACACACATCTCACTCACAGACAGACACCACACACCTCACTCACAGACAGACAGACAACACACACCTCACTCAAAGGACAGACCGACACACACCACCTCACTCAAAAGACAGAGACAGCAACACCTCACTCACAGAAGACACACACCACACCTCACTCACAGACAGATACACACACAC
>JAFBMS010001212.1:0-45266 GCA_019788955.1 Albula glossodonta
TTTTGTCAACTGTGGGTAAGTCTCTGATAAGGAATCTGTTGGGCAGCCAAGGTTTATTCCCAAAACTGAAACCTTTCTGTACTGTCATCTCTATGTGTGTAAACCTCTCTCTACTCTCCCATTTTATGTAATGAAGAAATATCACCAAGAAGAGTGGACTGCCTGCTCTCATTTTCTATAAAAAAAGATACTGTTAAGTTCTTTACTCTCAGTATTACTTGCAAACAGGTATTTGTTATTGTGTAGATGCATATTATAGCCGGCTTGTTACTAACTGGACGTGGACACCTGGAGACAGATTTTCTAAAGCATCTAGTATGTGTGAAATTTATTTTCCAGTGTAAAAAGACCAAAGATGGACTTCATTTGCTCCAAAAACAAATTATGTCTCTGAAATTGTGTGTGCAGAAATTTAAACATATACCGAAGGCTTTGCTAAATCTGTCCCTTGGTATGTCACATTAAAAAAACCTTACTTCAAAGCTGATAAGATGGCCATGAATTCATGTTTCAAGGTCATACATTTCAGTCTTTGAATTTTCAAGAGGAAATTATGAAGTTATACAATTATTTCAGTAAGGCTATGATTTTATAAAAATTTATAGCTTCTTTGTTTCAACGAATTTGTAAATGACACTGAAGTTTTTATTTTGTTGCTGGATATCAGGTTTTGAATGCTCATCTCTTTCTCTCTCTCTCTCTATCACTATTCCTCCCTCTGTCACATCTCACATCTCTCTCCATCCTCACTCAATAGATTGGGCCTATTAGAGATTTTACATGGCTTACTTTAGCTAGGTAACTTTAGTTAGTAGTCGTGATAATCCCAACATATGTGCTCTGGAATAATTCTCTCTGAGTCATTGAAACGGCACGTCCGGGGAGAGCTACAGAGCGCGCACAGAGCACGATAACGGCAACGTTGATAGCGCGAGACGTCAGGGCGGTTCCGCAAATACTCAGTGACAGCAGCCTGGGAACGTTCGGCGCTCCGCGGCCACGCGCAATTTAATGCTAAAGAGCTACGAATGAGGGGGGAACGCCGCTCCGTCGATCTGATTCTTCGGCTGTATCTCAATCGCAAACCAAGCTGCCTGCCACCTGCGTCCTTAGCAGGGAGCCATCACCGATGGCAACTCATATAACCCGAAAAGGCATTTGAAAAGGAAATACATTTGAGACAGATTTTAAAGGTAGAATTATTTCAGACTGCATTTGAGCTCTGCAGATATCAGTGAGGTCATACAATTGGAAATTTATCATTTACTGTCTGGAAGCTAAAGCAAAAAAATTGCGGTTTTCAACAACATCTATCTACCTGGATATTTTGTTTAGTAAACTCAAATAATTGAAATAAATGCTTTTTGGTAAAACTCACACTTTCATGATCAGTTCAAGCCAGAGAAATGTAAAGAAACATGTAAAGACATGTAAACTTTACATTTATCAAGCTAACGTTCCACCACTAGTGTTGTAGGCAAATATGGTTGTCTCCTAGCAAGTTAAGCACCGTCTTGACATTACGGAAATCGGCTCACAAAGTAATTGAGATGAAATCAGCTTCCAGCCAATGGCAGGACTGGTAGTATGGCCTCCTCCAAAGGCTGACCAATCAGCTTCCATAATTAGATGATTATTCGCACAAAGTTGGGGCATGGGGAACAAATCTTTTCAAAAATAGTATGTTAATCTGACATCCATCACCCTAATTTGTCAGCGTTCACAAATGTTTGCTGATTTACAAACAAAACATGCCATTTTAATGTTAGAAATATTAAACTTCTGATATGGGGACAGATAAATAATTGTAATGCATGTAATCTCTCATGTTCATTTGAGCTGTTAAACTCCTCAAAAATGAGATGGCATTCCACCCTGGAGACAAGAAGCTTAACCTGAACTGAGTTTCACTGTTCAGGTAATTTCCATTGCAGAAATGAAAATGATCTGATATGAAATTATATTTATTTATTTATGCAACAGATAATAATTCTGACAAAATAATTTCACCCCCATACTTCAGATGTGATAAATATAGCCTTTAGGAGTCATTGAGTGCAATTCATAACGCCATGTTTGTAAACCTATGTGTTGTATGATATAGAATGTGTGAAAAGCTACTGATGGTGCAAGCCGCTGCTTTAGCATGCTCAAGGCGATCTTGAGCGTCATGAAAAGAAACAACGTTAGCAACGGGTAATTCTTGGAGTATGACTCATTCAAGCTTGTGCCGCAGAGGCTGTCTTAACCTGCAGCACGTCCTAACCAGTCTCTTGCTTATTCAATGACTTCTGTATGCTAATCCAGACAAACAGAGAGAAGGTGATTACAAGGACCCAATTAGCGATAGTCATATTCATGCAATCAACACAAGCTGTTGCACTTTGGAGTCGTATGTATTTGGGGGGGGGGTGGGGGGGGGGGGGGGGGGGTTGTGCAAATGAATGGCATTTGCTTCATCCATTATATTTGATGACATAACCATACAAGTCTGAAAGGGAAGCTTTAATACTTTACTTTTCAAATAATATACCAAATTAAAAGCGATGAATGTTCTGTTTGTTCTGGTTCCGGCTGCCGTTTTTCCTCAACTGTGTCAAAGTGGAGTTTGCTTTAAAACCCTCAATGTCATGATGTACTTTCAAAATAGTTTCATACCATAGATTTAGTAGGAAGAGATTTGATCTTGTCGTCTCTACTTGTACATATTTCAGTTTACTCTTTCTCTGAATAAATAACACTGAAATATTTATCCAGAGGAGAAAGAGCAAACTGAAATATGCATAAGTCGAGCTAATGGCAGGATTACTCCGCGCTTATTCATTTTTAATTCCTACTTGACAATCGGTGCAGAGTCGCGGCTGCACCCCACAGATCCTGACGGGCGACGGCTCGACTTACCTCCTGTCAGCGGTGCATTCTCAGCCATTAGCTGCATTGGTGTCCCTGAGCTGTCTCAACCGTGTCACGCGAGAGAACGTCTTTTTGGACAATAAAGGCTGAACTCTGCAGTAATGGCACTGTTAAAAATGAACTGATATCTGTTCGGAACAGGGTCGATGCATGCGCACAGCAGCACACCATGAGCAGTCCCTGTTTATTCTTTTAAGGCCTGCTTGACTCATCCTGCCATTTTTAGCTGCGACCAGCAGCTCAATAGGTCGCTCTGTCGGTTGGTTGTTTGGTTGGTTGGTCGGTTTATCCACAAAAATGTCTCCACCCTTTAGCGTCCACAGTTTTCACCCTTGGAGGCTGAAATTTGGCATAGATGTCAAGTGTGTGTGTGTGTGTGTGTGTGTGTTTCTGTTCATGCCAATTGGCTAAAAGGGGGCGTGGCAGTGGGAGTGGCCTGGTCACAGCTATTACGAGTTCGCGCTTGTTCGGTGGTATATCACACGCTGTACTCTGTAAATGGTGTGCGATAGTGATTCACAAAGTCCAACAAACAAGTCAGTGAAAGCATGAGAATGGTCCTCAAAAGTAAAACTTCTGACATCCTTCTAAAACGATTTTTCATGTTAGGCGATTTCTCATCTCAATATATATAATATAGAATGTGTGTGCTTACCTTTCTGGTGTTGTAATTAGATTGTCTTTTTTAAGAATTCAATATACTGAATGAGAAAGGTAGACTTTTTTTAAAAAAATGCCTAGGGCAATTTCAATAAAACACATTTAGTCTCTTTAAGGGAATATACAAATCACTCAAAAGGACTTCACATTGCATCACTGTTTTATTTGAGTATGACATATTTTACTGGAGAAGAGTGAACATCATGTGCTTTGGAATGTGTTCTTTTAGAACAGTATATGCAGACTAAGGTCAGTTCTTAGACAAACTAAGGCTGGGATTGAATAACATCACAATGTGTGGATCAGAAAGAAATGGCACTGTTCATTGTGTCCTCGCCCACAGAGTCTGGCAATCATGAATATTAACTTTCCAGATTGTTCTTTTAGACAAAAAGGAACAACACTCTTATTCAATTGCCACTAAAAGTTAATGACATAAGTTGATTGAATAGAGGCCAAAGTGTGCTTGATTCAATCCAGCCCTTTCTCTCCTATATCCCCTGCTGAAGGACAGCAGCTTCTCCATGGCTGAAACACAATCTAATCTGACTGAACAGAAGACATTTTCTGTTGCGAACAAGCCATAAGGGAAAGCTGGTCAAAAGGTCTGATACAGAATGCCTAAATCCGCTGCACTTCAGGTACCTAGCTTTAGAGATTTAAAAGGATCTAGGTACAGTGGATGCATTATTTAATACCCTGGTCTTGATCAAAAGAAGGGCAATTCAAAGTGCTCCTCTACCTATTTCTTAGTCAAGAACAGAGAAGCTGTACAATCAATTACCTTTTTATCTAAAAAAACTGAATATTCAATATTAGCTTTTAGATATGGATTTTTTCAAACCAAATGACTGTTCAAAAAAAGGTCAAATATAACAGCTTCGAATTCACCTGTGCACATGAATGTCAATGAAGAATAGCTCAGGTGAGAGAGGTTCAGGTATTCATTTAACCCTGAAGCTTCCCTTAATGACATTTCCCATTTCTTAGACCTTGCACCGACTTTCCAACTTGTTTGACAGAATCTTCCCCCACGTTAACACAGAGGTTTGCAATTTGTCATAAGCCAGTTTTGAATATGCTAACGGTTTCAGGACTGACTTAGCACCTCAATAACAATAACAGTGTTCTACAATTAGAATCAGCCACAGTCTCCCCGGGGTTTTATTATTATTATTATTATTTTTTTTTTTATTTTTTTTTTTTAATAATTATTATTATTATTATTGTTTTAGGAGCCCACTGCGAGGCGAATCTAACCTGCCGTTTTTATTGCAGGGTCTCCTGACCAGTGCCCTGCCATATCCAAAACCCTGACTGATAAAAGCAATAAAATACTGAACCCTCAGCCCCCTCCAAGACCTGCTCTTCCAGGCAAAGGTGCCCATGTTTTCTGAATAAAAGAGGAGTGCAGATAGCGGCACCACAAAGGTGCAGTGAATAAGCACGCGAGGTAGTTCAGTGCAGTGGAACTAAATGGTCCATTTTCAAAACAAAACAAAAGTACTGTTCATAACAGAACTCTCTTCTCTCTCTCTCTCTCTCTCTCTCACTCTCTCTCTCTCCGTGCTTCTCCATTTCCCCCTTCTTTCTTTCTTTCTCCCTCTCTCTGTACACTTTTTGTTCATTCTCTTTCTCTTTAAATACTGTGTGACCAACAGATTCTTTGGCTGTATCTGCATCTCACTTGTGAACCAGACCCTCTGTCGGTCTCTGCTTTGTTTTCAGCCAAATTATAGCTTGTTACATCACCAAACCTCACTGTAACGGTACTACATGAATAACTTTGCCCTTGAACATCTTGTTTTTGACAACCTTTAACATTTTGTGACACTGTTTTTAACAATAGGTGTGAACCGCTTTGAACAGTCCACATCCAGAGCGTAAGGAATGGTGTTATAAGCGATATAAAATCAAACGTGAAAAATTTGAATGGGGTGATGAAAAATGTAAAAAAAAAGAAGAACCTCTTAGTGTAAATCTCCTCCTGCAATCTGTAGTCCAGAGCACATCTGTGTTTGCCACCTCATAAAACCCCACATGATTAATCACAGCTATTATGAAACTCGGATTTGGGAGATGCTCTATGTTTTACACAGCACTTAACACCACTCAAGGAATCCTCTCACACACACACACACACATGCACATGTATGCATGGACACACACTCAGATGCACAAACACAGAAACAGTAGGGTGGTGGACCCCAGTCAAGTAAAAAGAACTGTCTCTCCATGTCTGCCTACCTAATCATCCTTCACACCTGATTGGCTCCACAATCCCTTGCAACCCCTATCCAACCTAATTACGCATCTTTGCAAACGATGAGTTCATTTGTCACTTAATCTTCCCCATCGCATGAATTAATAATACTGCCATATAAAATATTTAAACTGCTATATAAAAAAGCCAATAAATGGCTTAGTAAGTAAAAGTAAACAAACTAACAGCACAGCACACGTTCACACATAGGTAAGGACCCTGTTTAAAAATGTCAAGAACAGAGCCATGTTTCCTGGAGACGGTATTGACTGACGTTGCCGGCATTGCTAAGTGGCGCTCTGAAAGGTCCTTGCTCTCTCTGCAGGTAGCCTAAAGAGGAGGTGTTCATTTGCTTTGTCTTTGCCCACTCTCGCTGCCTGATTACTCTCCACAGCTTGCAGAGACCCCGAAAATGATGAACTGGGTGAATTATTTCCACCCTATCATTAGGGACGGACAAAAGAAGGACTGATATTTAAATGTATTTCATGTGTAATAAAGGTTTCTCACCTCTTTTTTGTATTGTGTAAACCTATGTTCTACTTTCAAAACAACCCTTTTCAAACTGCTACTTTTCAAAACTTTTATTTCTCAGCCATTTTTATTATATTCCATAGTTGTGAGCGTACGGTTATGATGAGAAGGTTTTCTAAGCGGTCTTTAAAACATTTTATAGTTAAAAAAGTTAAAAAGTTCTGATAGCCATAGAAAAGTCGCAAATGCGTAACTCAAAGTATATGACATAAGATGTAGTTCCTAATGCTATCATAAGAATGGCATATGGAATAGCCAGCAATATTTTAGGTTATGACCAATGTCATAACTCAAAATGGATGCTGACCTCATTTAATTGCAACTGAATGAATAAAATATTATAATCACTTTATAAACTGCAATAGAACTGTTATAACTTGTCAACATAGGTGTTATAACAATCTTATGTCAGCTCTATCAAGGGTTTACGATACAGTTCAATTATTGTAAAACATCACCAACAAAAATTTCATGCAAACATACTTCAAAGGAAATCCTGGCAACTGGACAAAATTACATGTTGGAAATGTTTAACTTTTCTAAGTTCTGGTGAGTAAAAATTGCCAGCTGGAAGTCCAGATGAAAGCCTGCACCCAAGTGGGCTTGTGACCATTCAATGGGAGAGGAAGGGAAACTGGTGGTTCAGAATGGTCCGAGCTTCTCCAGGCCGTCCATCATTTACTTGCATGCAGAAGTGAAAAAATTGCTCTGGCCTCCAAAGAAAAGCATCATGATTGAGTTCAAACCAGGAGACCCATGTGACTAACGCTGGCTCTGGACTTATTTAGGTTCATAAAACCTCACTCTGTGAGGTCTGAACTGCAGCTCTCAATGTGTATTGAATGTTACTGGAGCTCATTTGAAAGGTTTGATCTCGGTCTCTCTCTGACCCTCCTGTCACACTTTCATCCTTCTGTGAAGTTGTTGGAGAAATGAGCTCTATGATAAAGGTCATGCAAACGGCTGCAATTGAAATCTACTTTAAAAAGTTATTCTAACCGCCGAATTTCATTTGTACCCTTGGACTTCTTTACTCTGACCAACCGTTTCGTCCTCCCGCTGTTAATAAATTCTCACCATTTTTAACTTCTCCCAGCACAGCATTGCACATTTAGGTGTGAAATTCCAAAAAGGAAATTGCACGTGTTTGAATTCCTGAAAGATCTGTACACTTCAACTGTCCAGAACATTTTTATTCCACATTCAAGGAAACTTTTTGGTGGAAGGACACAGCATTCTATGTGGTGTTTCAAGAGTCGGTACACTTTAGTTTTATTTTTTTTTTTGTTTTGGGTCATAAAAGAGTATGTAATGTAAGAAAAAGGTCAAAAGCTTCCAGTTAGTTAAAGGCTTCCTCAAGCCAAATGTTCCTACTGATTTCACCCAAGAAATACCCATGAAACTGAAGCAGGGAGGTAGGAAAACAGTGCTTTGCCAAAACATTTGGGCATTGATTTACTCAGTAACTTCAGAATATCTATGGCACGTCTGCAAATATATACAAGAATACTCATCACAGCATGTGGAAAATCGTTTTAGGAGGAATTCAGAAAACGCTGTTGTCCATTTACTAGCACTTTCAATGGAACGTCAATCTTTGGACCTCATAATCGTGCAATGCCATCTTCAAACTGCGGGATGAGTAAAAATCAGGAGTGGACCTCTCACACCACAGTCCTGGATTCAGAGTTTGTTGGCGTTGGACTTAAAATTCAAACTTCATAATCCATAGACTTTGTGGCGCAGTGGCAAGTGTTGACACTGAGCCAGGTGGTGAGTGGAAGGAAACGATTCAAACCAAAGATTCTAACCAAAAGTGGCCAAAGACCTTTTATTTATCCATTTTTTTTTTTTTTTTGCGGGGGGGGGGGGGGGGGAAAGAAAAAAAGATATTTTAAAACAGGATAAACTCAAATACCAGCACAGCCACACACAAGCCCCAAAGTCCAAAACCCAAAAGTTTCCTTCAGCCTGGAAGGCTGTGCGTAAACAGACAGTGTAATTGAAGGCAAGTGCTCACAGCTGAGTTGATTAGAAATCACTCTCAGGTGAGCCTGCCTGTTAGTGAGGCCTCTGCTGTTGCAGCTCCAGTTACTTCTCCAGGCTGAGGGAGGAAACCAGGAGACTGACAGCAGTACAATGGGAGGAGCTGAGGAGCTTGCTCCTCCCTCCACCTCTCCCGGTGTCACAACTTATAATTCATAGTTCATCACAGTTTCACTTACAATTGAAAATCTCATTGCGATCCTATTCATTAAGTAAATAAAGCAGCACTACCTCTAACTAGCTCCATAAACTCTTGCGTCACAGCTCTCTGCTGGCTTTAGGTGCTTTGATTTTTTTTCTTCAAGTAAAATCAGAGATTAGGTTTACCATAGTGGGCCTTTTGACAATTATTGACACTGATCCGTGTCTCAGTGTCAATTTTTCAACTATTCTTGATAAAGAATCCTTTTCCCCCCAGAGCCATTTATGAATCTCTAGTACTGCTTGTCAACCAAGTTATTATATTTAAATTATTTTACCACGACATGGGGCATCAGCTGCAGGCTTTGATTAGACTGTTCGCGAATGCAGGTTGCGGTACTGGCAGCTCAAAGGTACCGCTCGTTCTGCAGAACATTGAACCGCACTAGATCCGAAGCCAGAGCTGTACTCGCCCAAAAAGAAAGCAGGAACAATGGTCCGTAAATTCCAGCCGAAGACCGTCTGTGATCCCTTATCTCCCGCGAACACACGCGCGTTAAGCCCAGGAGAGTGCCGTTTTTTTGTTTTTTTTTTTGGGGGGGGGGGCTATGAGGTGGCGGGTGTGGAGGAAGCGGTAGTGGTGGGAGGGCGGGGGGGTATGGGGGGGGTTTGAAATGAACACACACGGTCCAAAAAAAAATAAACAAAAGACCTAACAAAAAACAATATAAAGCAGTAGAGTTGCCATTATGGAACCCAGAGGAGTTAGCATGACGACGCTGGAAGCTGGCTCCGACCGGCGGCTTCCACCATAAACGTCGTTTCCCGCTTCCAGATGGAGGGATTTTAAGGATGAAAGAGCTGTGCATCTGGAAGGGGAGACACTGTCCCTGGCAGAGCACGCTCGGGGGGGGGGGTAAACGTTTCAGGAGCACAGCTCCTGATGGGGGGGAGGAGAGGGGAGAGAGGTGGGATGGGTAAGGGGGTAGAGCTCTAAAACATGCCCAAATTACGGTCTCAACCTGTGCCCAAGTTTAGGTCCCCTGTCCCTCTCTGCTGTGCCCACAGTGTGGTCACCAGTGGTCACATGAAAGAAAGGCGGAGGTCAGAATCAACGAATATGAGCTATATTTGAGTCAATAAGTGCATCAAGTATCTTGAACGGCATATGACATTCACTTGATAAAAAAAACTTTACAACATAATTTTCTTCGAAAAATGTTACATTTTCTTGGAGACAGGCAAGCATGTCTTTTTATAATGTGTTCTATTTGTTATGAAATACAATTTCATATGGAGAATACGTGTGTTTGGTTGAATTTCACCATGTATTCTGTCTCAGGTACTCAGAGAGGCCTACTGGATTGAATCCATGCTCCAAACCATTGGAGCCAAAATGGAGGACAGAGACAAATTAGGGTTAGAGGCACCTAGCTAATTCCCTGCATTCATGTACACAATCCAGAGAACATCTGCCTTTAACTTTGACAATGAAATTAAAGCTAGTGTTTTTACCATAAACACAGTTTGGTCATTTAGCAAATTGGTAAACTTAAGTCAAGAATCAGTGTTTGTGGAGAGGATGCTTGTGTAACTCAGGACAAGTGTACTAAATTTGACGTAATTTGATTTTTAATCCATGTGTTGAGTTTTTTTTTTATTCAAAGCAGAACTACAGGAAGAGAAATGGTAATCACAATCACATTTTTACCCACATTTTTATAGGTTTTGGAATGTTAAAATTGTTTTTGACATTTCTGAATTTCTGAGATTGTTTGATCTTTAAACAAGGAATAGTTAAATCCTGTAATTTTCTTTTCTTTTCTTTTTACGCATGTCAACAGGTCTAATGATCTGTCAATAAATGACATTCTGGCTTTGTCTGAAACTCCCAGGTCCCCCAGGAAACGGACCATTTGATATTTGACATTTTCTTGGGATTTCGCCTTGCCGTCTGGCTCAAAATAGCCCCCGAGCCTTCGTGTCGCCAGCAGTTGAGTGCCTGTAGCCCGTGCTGGAGGGGAGAGAGATAGAGAGAAGTGCGTCTGGGATATAGTCTGGCAGCTTTATCATCTCCGGGAGGGGGAGCTGAGGGATGCTGGTGGATTGAAGCTCGAAACAGGATTCGACAGCGTGCAAAAGGGAAGGATCTGCACAACAACATGAGAGGAGAAAAAAAAACAAAAGGCTTAGGTTTCACAGCTTGCATGCCATTTTCTGGAGAAAAAAAATGATCCAGCGACAAACAAACAAACAGGAGTTGTTGTTTTTTTTTTCCCAAGCTGCTCATTGCCATTGCATTAATCAAGGCGTGATTTGGTTATCGGGTTCCATTCGGTCTGCTGCGGGGGGTTTCGCGCTCAAATCCTGGAACGCCACCCAGCCTGGGAGTTTTCATGGTTTCTGTCAATCAGCAGGCAGTGATAGCTGTTGCACTGGACACTTAACTTAAGCTCTTAAGTGCTGAAGCAAACCAAAAACCCCAGTGGGCACAGGAGTCCTACAGCACCCTTCAGCTGCTGCATCTGCATCAATTACTGTCAGTTACCTGCGCGCTGTAAAATGCTCTGTGTTCATTTAACTCTAGACAGTTTACATGAGTCCGGTACAGTTTGTACATACTGTTTGAGAGTTATTTTAGTTCTGCACATTTGACTATGCAGAGATAACATCTGGCAGCTCGTTTTTGCAAGATTGTACTCACGTTCCTCAAATGCTGCATGCCTGAATGTGAGATTCACACACATGCATACACACTAATACACGCACATTCGAACATACACACATAGTCACTCCCACATTCAGTCATACACACACTGTGTCACTCAAAATCCCACAAATACACTCAGGCCCATACATACACTCACAGTCTCTCTCTCTCTCTCTCTCTCTCTCTTTCTCTCTCTCTCACACACACACACACACACACACACTCTCTATATCTCTCACTCTCACTCAAACACACACATCCACACTTACACATGGCCATTGACACATTCACTTTCTCAAACATACACACTCACATACTCTCACACATACACGTGTGCACACAGACACATCCGTACTCACACACACACACACACACACACACACACACTGACACTCACTCACAAGCGCACATAAACACATTCACCTGTCAGTCAGGGGGATGTGGGGATCTGTCTTTGTGACATTCCAGATAAGCCCTTTCTCAAGTTAAGTGGTTCCAAAGGGACATGTACTCTTTGTACAGGGCCATGTCCGCTGCGTCTCCCCTGCTGTGAAATATCTCTTCTAGCTTTACTGCGGCACTTTCTGCTGTTTTCTGTATTGTTGAAGATCAGTTCTCCTCTGGACAGAATTGCTTGTTGCTTTCAAAGTTCACCCATCAGCTTCAACCTGATATGTAATGCTTCTGGTTTTTTATTTTATTAATTTTTTGCTATTTCTGTCGTTGTTCTCTGTGATCTTCTTGAATTTTAAAGTTAAAAACATAGTTTTTAAATGATCTGCGTTAGAATAATTTAGGTGTTTTTCAAATTTTTTTGCACTTTCTGGGTAGATACATGTGATTAGGGTTCTACCAGAAGCGAAACTAACTGATTTATATGTCTGTGTGTGTGTGTGTGTGTGTGTGTGCGTGCACGTGTGTGCCTGTGCGTGTGCACATGCGTGTGCGTGTGTGTGTTTTGCAGTAGTGTCACAATCTCAGAACAAAGTTTTGCCGGGGATCATTGTCTCTCACATGCAGTACAGAGGAACACACGGTCTGCAGGGATCAGTGACTGCAGCTGCAATAATGTGTTCAGGGGAAGAACGTCTTCAATCAGATTTCTCTTCTTTGGCATTCACTTGAGGGAAATTGTCGTCAAGCAAAAGATTATTTCTGGAAGATTCAATTTGAGATACTACCTTTCGGTCTGAACTCTGCCCCTTAAAAATCACAAAAAAGCAATGCATTGGCCTTTGAAGTGAAACATATGCAAAATATTCATGTTTGAGAGTCAGCAATAGGGTCATTCAGGTGTGTATTTTGTGGTTTATGCTCCTGATAACACGCAGGTGTGGTGACATTTTCAGTTTCTTGGTTTTCTGATCCAGCGGCTCAATGGACAGTGGGCCTGGAAAAGCCATTTATTTCCAGCAGTGAAGAGCCATTGATTTTTTGATTTTGACTATTTTTTTTTAAAATGGGGAACATTTTCTCTCCTGCCAGGGGTGCCATATCTTATTGGAGATGTGTTGATATGGGTGCAGGGTTTTATTTTATTTTATTTTCAGAATGATTTAATGGGGACAGAAACTTGTAATCAAAGGTGACTGTAAAACGAAAATCTAGTGCAAAGTACCACAACTTTTATTTTCAGATGCTTGTCCCTAGATGGGATTTTCAAACAAAAATATGTCACACAAGATATTTATGGAATCCAAGTGGTTTTGTTCTGGCCTTGCACTGAAATGCCTGACTAATCATGGAATTCCCAACAGCCCATAATTATCTGTATCCACAGGTGTAATATAGGTGGAGATCTGTGATAAGCTTCACCCTCCTCCCAACATAATCAAACCATAAACAACAGCAAAATAACAGTATTCAATGTGTTATGTACAAACATAGTGTGCCCCCCTCCCCCACCTCCGTACACATGAAAGTTACATCCTTGACCGAATCGTGTTTGTAAGCACTGTGATATGACAAAACCCTGCCCCTACATTGGCTGTTCTCAGATAAGGCTGGACTCCACAGCCTATCGCACTGGGAAAGTGAAATCCATAAAGTAGCTGCCAAAACTCACTGACTCATTTTCAGGCTTCAAAGCCAAAAAAAAAAAAAAAAAGCAAGCTCTTGGCAGAGCGGGGTGAAACTGCTCCTCCTGACTAATTGAGGACCATCCCGGGGTAATTAAGGACTGGATTTGTTAGCGCTGACTGGGCTCCAAGGCTGGTGATAAATCAGTTTGATTTTTTTTTTTAATCTGGGCTGGATCTTGACCAAGGGCAGAAGCAGGCAAAAGCAGGATCCATTCTACCAGATTGGCACGACGACAGCACCATTGTGACATCACTTCAAACAAATCAATTACTGTTCCCCCTCCCCCAGGGAGACCAGCTGGCAGACAGGCACTCTCATTGGCCCACAGCATAATAGACAGTGATGTCATGACTCATGCCCATTCAATCTGAGAGGGCATGTAACCCTTTCAGTTTTTTCTGGCAAAACCATTTGTTTGTACTGAGAGAAAGCTGAACAAATGAACAAATTATTAGTTGAGTTCATTTATTTGGAGGTTTTTTTGGTGGGTGATTGTCATGAGACACACACACAAGGCAGTCATGAAGTTTACTTATATTGGGGAGCTCTTCAGATGAGAGGAGACAATGCATTATTTCTCCTAATATGTGCTGAAGAATGATCATGGATGTAATTTGTGCTGAATAATGATCATGGATACAATGTATGCTGAACAATGATCAAAAAGGGGAGAATCTCAAAAATGACAACACACACACGGGTCTCTCAATTTTCATAACCAGCTCCAGTGCTGTGCATTGGTTCAGACTGTGAAAAAAACCCTGCTGGGCTGTTTTTATTTTTCTTGCATTTAATTCCTTTTCATCACGCTTTTGTCAGATTCACTGTATAAATAACATCACATTACGTTACATTACATTACGTTACATTACGTTACATTACATCACATTACGTTATGTTACATTACATTACATTACGTTACATTATGTTACATTACGTTACATTACATTACATTACATTACATTACATCACATTACGTTATGTTACATTACATTACATTACATCACATTACGTTACATTACATTACATTACATTACATTACGTTATGTTACATTACATTACATTACATTACATTACATCACATTACGTTATGTTACATTACATTACATTACATTACATTACGTTACATTACGTTACATTACGTTACATTACATTACGTTACATTACATTACATTACATTACGTTACATTACGTTACATTACGTTACATTACATTACATTACATTACATTACATTATATGCGTTTTGCAGACACTCTTATCCAGAGTGACGGACAACTCAAAGTGCTTTAAGACGGGGAGGAGAGAGCTAAAGTACTAGAGTGGGGTAAAAGTCCCAAGTGCCAGAAGGGATAACGTAAGCGTAGACTATAACCCTGTGAATGACCTGGGGTAAAAGTCTCAGGAGGCAGAAGGCATAACGTAAGCGTAGACTATAACCCTGTGAATGACCTGGGGTAAAAGTCTCAGGAGGCAGAAGGCATAACGTAAGTGTAGACTATAACCCTGTGAATGACCTGGGGTAAAAGTCTCAGGTGCCAGAAGGGATAACGTAAGCGTAGACTATAACCCTGTGAATGACCTGGGTTAAAAGTCTCAGGTGCCAGAAGGGATAACGTAAGCGTAGACTATAACCCTGTGAATGACCTGGGGTAAAAGTCTCAGGTGCCAGAAGGGATAATGTAAGCGTAGACTATAACCCTGTGAATGACCTGGGTAAAAGTCTCAGGTGCCAGAAGGGATAACGTAAGCGTAGACTATAACCCTGTGAATGACCTGGGGTAAAAGTCTCAGGTGCCAGAAGGCATAATGTAAGCGTAGACTATAACCCTGTGAATGACCTGGGTTAAAAGTCTCAGGTGCCAGAAGGGATAACGTAAGCGTAGACTATAACCCTGTGAATGACCTGGGGTAAAAGTCTCAGGTGCCAGAAGGCATAATGTAAGCGTAGACTATAACCCTGTGAATGACCTGGGGTAAAAGTCTCAGGTGCCAGAAGGGATAACGTAAGCGTAGACTATAACCCTGTGAATGACCTGGGGTAAAAGTCTCAGGTGCCAGAAGGGATAACGTAAGCGTAGACTATAACCCTGTGAATGACCTGGGGTAAAAGTCTCAGGTGCCAGAAGGGATAACGTAAGCGTAGACTATAACCCTGTGAATGACCTGGGGTAAAAGTCTCAGGAGGCAGAAGGGATAGCACAGACTAAACCCTGTGAATGACCTGATGAAGAAACAACAAAACAAACAGCATTAGCAGCAACAGCAGCAACAAGCATAAGAGAGCAGAATGAGGTCACTACAAGCAGGACTATGGCTACCTGGAGGAGCTAGGGAGGGACGGAGAGAGGTGCGTCCTGAAGAGGTGAGTCTTCAGCCTGCGCTTGGAGGTGGATAGACTATCATTACAATAGTTTTGTGAATGGCAGCCTTACCACAGATATCAGATTTGCAGAGAGACATTTGCCTTTTCCTGTCAGCTTCAGCTTGCACGCTCTGTTTCTCTGTTTCTCTTTTGCACTGCATGATTTGCACCGTATGATGATTTCTGACACCGCTCCCCTGGACATGGAGAATAATTTAGCAGTTTCTGTGGCTGATGCACCAGCAATTTAGGTGCTAACCACCTGACCTGCTCCAAAAATCTGTCAGATCTCTCATCTTGCTTTAGAAGGTCTTGATTTTAAAACGTCCTTTAGTGCAGAAACATATTGGTAATTATCAATATCACATCAATATGAAGCAAGGAGTCTTCTTTGACTGTAATTTAATGATTTTATTTTGTGATTAGATCCTTCAAAATAAGTTAGTGTTCCATGATGTTTTGTCTACCTTCATCCTCTGTTACATCAGCATTTGGAAAACACACACACTCTCATACACACACATGCACACACACACTCTCATACACACACATGAACACACATACTCTCATACACACACATGCACACACACACTCTCATACAAACACATGCACACACATATTCTCATACACACACATACACACACACACCACAGCTCAGTACAAAATGTATACCGCAATTCTAAGCTTTTTAAAGAAAGGACCTTCTCCATCCATTGTTACAGCTGTTTGGCTTGAACTGAACATGGTGGTGGTGGTGGGTTACGGGGGGACGGGAAGCGTTTCTGCTATCAGGACTACCCACTGGATGAACGAAAGTGAAACAGTTGTCAACCCGCATTGCACATTTAATTGAATTTGGCTGAGAACAAAGCAATGCATTTAACACAAACACGGTAACAGATGGAGGCAGGATAGTGCTTACACAGTAATTAAAACATTGGAATGAGCGCTGTTTTTTTAAATAAGCCCTCTCTATAAATGCTGCGGTTTTTTCCACGAGCGCAATTAAGCCTCACGGCGCAGTCAAACCGAATGCTCGAACATTTGGAGCGTTCTCCGGTTTTTCCTTCATTAACGCTGATGAAGATGTTGCCAGAATACCAGACAAATAAAACATAATTAAATATGTAATAATTTAATAAGTAATAATTACCAAGCACTGTGCAGAAAAAAAAAACTCACAGTAATGGCTTTAGTATGCAAGAATTCACAGTTACAATGGCACTTCTACTCAGATATTCTGTTTGAATCAAAGTAGCATGAAGCTTATTTTCTGACCAGAGAGAGGTAGGTAATTAATAGCTTTCAATTCACTACATGTCATTACAAGGTGGGTAATTAGAGTAGGACATCAGTATAAAATGTTCCCGTTAAACTCCATTCAGACAAAAGGGATGATGAACACTTCTACTTCCAACTTTTGGGACAGACACTTTGAGTGGTTCTATACGTCAAAATATATATTTCACTCGGTGAGCATTATGTTTATTTTTTCATCCTTGGCTTCACTGGTGGGAATACCAACATTGTTGCCTATCAGTCGCAGTGTTGGTTAGGGAACTGGGGTTCTAACAAGGCTGCAGGTTGTTAGCAGGTAGGGTGCTGCTGTTGTACCATTGAGCCAGCAGCTAAATGTAATGGTGGAACCGAGCGCTGGTCTCCAGGTTTTGATTATTTTTATATGTGCATTTTTGTCATTTAGCAGATGCTTTTGAGTTCAAGGACAAGTGCAACAGCGTCAGTTCTGTGAATCGCAAAATAACACATCTAGCAATGCAATAGATGCAGATATAAAGATTTATTGTTTGATATATATATGTATATATTTGGTATACATATATTTTCCATAAAGGTTTTCTTTCAATGCTTCAAAGTAGACATATTCTAGAAGGAATCAAGACAAGAACAGCCAAATAAATACAAAAGAAGTATGAAATATTCCTTTTAAAATAACACTTTTATGGGTGACTGAACGATTCTGGTCCTGTGACGGTCAGCTCCACCTGTGTATCGAGAAAGCTGTGGGGTTTCTGAACAGCAAACAACATTTGGCCAAAGTTCAGAGTTCATAGTTCATAGTTCAATGTAAATCAAAGGTCCCCTCCAAGCCAGCATTGTACTCTATTCAGAAGTCTGCTGCAAATAAACTGCAGGTTCAACAGGTTAATTCCCTTTAGTCAAGACATGACAATTGCATTGACCCTGACCCTGCAACCTTCTATTGCTTGTCAGGCCACACAAAAACCATTCAAGTGAGTAGTTTGCCAGCCCCTGTGAGCCAACATGAATACATGCCAGTCTATTACCTTTCATTTTACCCCACAACTTCAAAGCTTTTGAGTGTCAGAACCTGGGCTGGACATATGCTTCATTAGCAAAAAATAAGGTGCCCTTCCTCCATAAATTTATGAGACGTCCGGTGACACTTTGCTTGAACTATAAGTTATTAGGCCTTCATAACTCCTTCACAAGTACAAGACATAACATCCGTATTAACCTGTAATGACAGATTAAATATTACATCTTTGTTAAATGTTGTTATAATGTATGCTGTGGAATGTTTGCACACATGCTTTCCACAAAGTTTAAAAAATAAATAAATACATGAACAATGACTACAATGAGCGGCCATTTTTTATGCCGCTTATTAATGAAAATATGCAGATTAAGATCAGACCAAAATGGATGCACATCATACTGTCTTTATATGGATCAATGTACAGTATTATATACGTTAAAAAACTGCAGTATAGAGTGGAGTGCCCCTTTAAGTGCAAGACTTTTTTTGCGGGGGGTTGCAGGGACAATTCAAGGGGATTTCTGGAACAGAAATAGATTTTTTTTCTTCTTCCCTGCGCAGGAAGCATAACCTAGTCCATGAATACTGAGTGAGATGCATTTGAATGCAAGTAGACGGGTGCTGTACATCTTCTTTTTCATAATGGGTGCTCTTTGCGGTCGTCATGGGACACCACTGTGATGGGGGCGGGAGGGGGAGGGGGGGATGCTGTTTTGACAGCTTGCAAAAAAAATGTCTTTTCAGTTTTGTGTCTGACTATCCATAGACGAGATGAGGCTGTTTAAAAATGAGTCAGTCGACACTCAAAGGTCTGTCTATTAAATTGAATGTCTGACTGACACAGGACTGAAACCTACCTACAGATACGAGCTGAAAAAAGAATAACATGAAAAGATTTTTTTTTTCCCTCTGAGTCAGGCGTCAGGAATTTACATTTGCTTTCGTCATCGTACCAAAAGTGAGTGAGACAAAGCAAGAAATCGATCTGGCGTGAGCGACCATACGCAGGCGAAACAACAGACTCTGCAAGGTTTTGTTGAAATTCCTTTTTGATAATTGAAATCCAGCTGACGTAAAACGTGAAAAACAGCCCACCATTTTTTTCATTCTGTATGTTTTTCTTTTCCCTCCAGTGTTGATGTACAAATCCAGGTATATGAAATAGATCTTGGCAAATAAAATGTTCCCTCCCCGATTTTCTATTATCGTGCAACAAACTAATCGCATCTTTTCCACTGTCAGACCGCTGACTGTTCATCGTCAACTGGATTCATCCCCGCCTTTGTGTGAGGACAGAATGAAAGTAAGAAAAATAAAAAATAGTTTATTTGACCATCGGAGGCCTACAAGGAGGATCAGTGTATATGAGGGATCTCTGTCCCTGTCCCAGTCCCTTCCCTGTGGAGAGATGGATCTCCAGCCGGAGACTTCCTTTGCCATCAAGCTTTAAAGCACGATCATGGAGAGAGAGGCACTATTGTGCTGTTCTCTGCACAGAACTGGTCACGGTTGGGTTATCTGTCTAATGGGACAGATGAGCAAATATTAAGAAAGGGATGGGGACTCTTTGAGTGTAGCCATAGGGCCCCGGGAGGGCAAATGTGTTTCTTGCATTTTTTCACAGCTTTTTTGAGCTTTCTGACCACTGGAGCGCTGCCTCAACAGGGGGGAGGAGAAAAACAGGGGGAGGAGAGGAGCAAGGACAGGTGCAGGGGAAGGAGACAGGTGTACACAGCAGCAACAGACCTAATTCATGCTTTCAGTAAGCAACTGACAGCATACCGCAAGTCCTGCGGCCCTTCAGGACGGTAAATATGTTTAGAGCATTAGAAAATCAGAACTGACTGTGATGCACATGCGCACAATTGAAGCTGAAAAATCAGACTTGGGGTGTATTCCCTATTTGGCTTGATTTGTCGGACAGTGCTGGAGGCTCAAGACAGTGAATGATTAAATAAATTATCAGCTGACCAGCGTAGATATACCTCACCCTAATTCCCATGGCTTAAAAGTTAGCTTTTACTTTTCTGTATTTGTACAAAATTGGTGTTTTTTCAGAATGTTTCATGATTTGGGGGAATCAGAAAAGTAAAAGCAAAATATATTTTTTTCATTAACGTCAGAAGCACATAACCTCAAGCTCAGCTTTGAAAAGAGAAGAATGTTCTGCTAAAGATGGAAACGCTAAGCCTCTATTTTTAGAGCCCCAGGAATCATCCTCAACATTCTGTGTGTCACAAAATGCAGCTGGCTTTTTGTTTTCCAAAAGCGATTCAATCCATCAAGTGTCTGACAGCCCAAATTGTTTGTCTTCGTTCGGCAATCTTGGCACTCAGTGCAATTAACGTATCTGACACGGCTGCCTCACGATTCAGTTCAGCTGCTCTTTCAGCCAAATTATTCCATATCAGTTCCTCCATAGCCGGTTGGCCAATCAAAAATGCTGAAAAGAACTGTTGCATCATGGGATTACTTTTATACCGAGTAGCAGTTATCAGCATCATAGTTGACTCGATCAACACCATGTTGCCATAGCAATTATTTTAAATGACTGGAATGTGTCTTGACCAATAGCATGGGACTATAGGGAACTATATCATCATTACCTGTTTTTTTCTGGCTAATGCAACCCCTTATTAGGGTCCTGCAGAAAGGGTAATATCTGTATCTGCATTCTTTAACCACAAAATTATCTAAATCTGTATTGGTACAGAAATCGGAAGTGGGTGTGGTCTTAACAGGATGTAATTATAATGTTAATTATAATTAAAGGTATTTCTCCTTCTGGTGGCAACTGTCAGTCTTTTACAGCCTTAATGTGTCCTTTAAATTACACCTCTGTTTCTTTTAAAGAATGCAAATAGATGTCATTGTATTGAAGACCTCTTTTCAATCGATTGACTTCATTCAAATTCAATTTCAATTTACCGACATTGTAGCAGACTGAATACCTATTACTATTGCTGCTGCTAAATTAGTTAGAGCACTAACAGTACTATTGTATTCTCCATGGATCATTCAGTACACTAGTGTTTTGCTCTTTAGTAACAGTAGTTTAATTACACAATATGTCTCAAGAGTAGGCTGCTAGCATACAGGGGTTTTGATTGTTTGTATCTGACTGACATTAAGACAGTGTGTTTATTCTGTACAACAAAACAAAATAACATTGGCAACTACATGGCTACATTAGCGCAGACACTAGTTAGATAGCTGTTTATGGTGCAGAAATGTAGACCGTGGTATTCAGTTGACTAGCTGACAGGTTATATTTCTTCCTCCTTGACCTTTTGAGCACTAAATGTATTAGCGAAATCTTAAATTACTGTTAGCCGTCCTCTTAGTCTTTAGCTTTTAATTTAATAAAGATTACAATTTAATTGCAACAGGTAGCGCCGAAGGCTAGCCATCGTAAGCCCCAAGTCTGTGTCTTGCCGCACACAGTGACGTTCTTGCTATGTTTGGACATTTTTTTTCCTTACTTTGTACTTGTATATGTCTGAATCTGCCAAATTTCTGGGCGGCTTCAGAAGAGTATTGAACTCACAGCTATCTTCATCGGTGGTGAGGCTTTGCTCCCGACAGCGCATCTGAGGATAACTGGTGTTTTTGGGGTAGGCTAAGAAGCTAAACCAGAACAAGCTCTCAGCTCAGAACGCAATTTGGAACACAAACTATGCCACTTTGGGAACACACAGTCTCCAAGCGCTGTGTTCATAGCTACGAGCTGTATTGTTCACCTGTCATCTACATGTGTTAGTGCTGAACCCTGCTACTGTACTGGATGATCATGGGGGAGAGATAAGACTGAACCAATCAGTACCCAATCGATTTATCTCAAAAAATCTAAATACTGTATGAATACAAGGGATGGTATTCGGATTGAATTATTATGTTTATGGTTCATTATTTGTGCGTTTCCGAATATGGTATTCGACTTCGGTCACAACCTTACTCCTAATACCGTCTACATACTGCGCGTTTTCTTCCTGTAGCCTCAGAAGGAGGACTTGAACGTCAAACTTTTGAAACCCTCAGACACTGAGCGACACAGTTTCCCAATGGAGTCCTTAGTTTTGACAAAGCGCTCACTGCCAGTGTCAATCATAATAACAATTAGCATAATATTCCACTGCAGGATTTCCTAAGGCCGTTAAACGCAGGTATTATGTGACTCATTGGTCTGTGCAATCTGTTTTGTTTAGGAGCGGTGGATTGGAAATGAGTTGCAAACGGTGACTGAAAATGTTTTTTTTTTTTTTCGACTCTGTTAATGTCACGGGCTGCATGTGGCTGTCACGTTTCATAAAGGATGAATTCCCTCGTGGACTCAGCCCATTTTGAGTCTGAGCTCTTCACGTTTCAAGCACTTAGAGACTCCAGAGTGGAACTGAAAGGTGCCATTTGAAATATATCTATTAGTATTATTATTATTCGTATTAGTAGTAGTAGCATAACTAATAATTATAGTGGTAGTAACTATTTTATTTACATTGTTTACATGGTTATTAATGCTTTAAAAAGTTGCACTGAAATTTCTTGAGTCCCTTTCAGTTGTTCTCTCCCATCTCTCCTACCTTTCGTGGAGTTTTGGCCTCCTCAGCACCTGCTCACAGTATGTTTGTAATGAGGTCTCCATGGTGCCTGTGTCTTACAGCACTTCAGCAATGCAGAGAAATGTAATGATGGGATAAACACCAGCAAGCGTGTTATTTACAAAGACCAACAAATATTGTGCTAATATGAGGAAAACCAGATCTGCACATGCTACAGCTCTTCAGGACCCGAGTTTGAGATTCATGATATAAAGTTTCATCCATTTATTTTTTTATTTTTCTGGTATTTTCTAGTGATGATGAAAATGATAATGGTGATTTGGAACATTTTACTCTGTGACCCCGATGTGTGACAGCCAGAGGCATAAATAACCCCTGTATGATAGTAAATATGCTCTAGGGCAAAGTAATTATATATCATTAATCATAATTTTCATTAAGATTTGATTTCCCTGTGCAGTCAGTTTTCCGACCAGTTTACTTGCCTGAGGAAAAGCGTCGGTCGCTGTTTCCTGTTTATCATTGTATCTATTTATGTTGTTCTTTGCGCTATTCTGTGCCCTTTACATCCAACGCTTTAGTTAGGTATCAGAACTTATTAAGAAATCAATTCTTCTCTTTCTGTACTCTGTTCCTGCACTGTTGTCCTATTACAGTTTGATGGTCACTAAATATATACAGTATATTAACATTTTACTCAAATAATTGGAACAACTAATTTGTTAAACAAACTACTTCTAGATCTTTAAACTGCCAAACTTAGGGCATATGTCTGTCATTCCCTGTTGCTTTGTATTATTGTGATACTCCAGAGCTCTTGTATGTCTTCTGTTTCCCTATTTGAGCCATACTGTGGACCAGAACAAAAGACTCATTTTTCAGTAATGAGTGCGTTGTTCACATAGCTGCTTCACTCACTCATGCACAGAATACATTTACACATGCATCCACTCCTACACACACACACACACACACACACACATTCAATTCTTTATTTATGTCCACCGTTTATTAAACCATACAAAACAGCATAGACTCATGGATGCAGATGTAAAGACTTGCAAATATGATTTGTGTTAGTATAATGCTGGTGATTTGCATATATACAAGTATGCATCATTCTCCGATGCATGCAAAAGGCAGCGACTTCTTCATATACATCAACTGTCAACAGAATGTACAATATTTATTATGTGTGCAATGTGCCCAAGTGTACACACACGCTCATACATACACACTCAAAGAAAGTCTCGCACACCCACACAAACGCCTTTTCTTAACCTCACTGACACACAAAAACACTCATGCACACACAAGCTCGTGCACATAACAGACGCCCATACATTTTACATGAGTGTTTTTGTTGCACTGAACGCATTTGTTCTCATGGATCTCTGTGATCAATAGCCCAATTAGTGCAGCCCTGTCACAGAAACATAATCTAGTGCCCTTATTAATTATTTAAACAGAGGGGAGAGAGTCATTTTTTTTTAAACTTTTCCATTGGTTACAATGTTCTTGAGAGCGGTTGGCAGCCAGAAAGTGATCGATGAACTGATCGATACTCCTACAAGGCTGTCTGCATAGACTGGGGGAATGGGTCTTAGGGCAGAGCCCGAAAGAACACGTTTTGGTGTTAAAGATGCCTTTCGCACTCTTCTGACTCCTTTGCACAGTACATTGCTTGCATTTTGAGATTCCCACAGAAGACAGATAATTCCCATTTAAAACTCTACTGATTTTCACGTCTCAGCTATACCTGGAAAATTTTAGCAGAGGCACAGATGCTAATTAAATAGACAAACCATTTCAAGCACAGGGTTAGCGAGGCTGTTGATTTCACAGCTGGTGCATGCAAGTGAACAGTTCAGGTTTGCATAACAGCCTTCGTTTTCATTTATTTAAATTCACCCTTTTCGATTTTTGGTATTAAGAACCAAACATATGTCTTTTTTTCTTCTGTACAGCAAAAAACAAAAAAACAATGACAAATTTATTGAGGAATTTATCCACAAAGCATCCAATTAGCGGAGCAGTGAACTGAGTTATGCCGCTTTCCCACAATGCAACAGTGAGCGTTGGAGTTTGGTGGAACCATTTCACATACCATGACCCAACGAGCAGCGCATTTAGATATTAAGGCAAACAGCACCTGAAGGAAACCAGCCAGAATCTTAATTAAACACTTGCCCCTCTAGAAAAACAACATCTGTTTTTCCATATATCTGTGTAAACATTACGGACCAGAGCCATGAACATATTGCCGTCTTTTGTAAGTTTTACTTTATAAAATTTCATGTTGATGCAGGTCCTCTGTACATACATTTTCATTGAGCCATTTTGCAGGTTTTCTTATGCACAACAACTACAAAAGTACAGCAATTTTCAAAAGTGCATGCAAGAAAAGTGTATAGATGACATTGAGTTATTAGTGTCAAACCTGGTTGTATGATCCTTACATCACTAAAAGATAATGCTATGGGAGGTGCCGTAGGCAGCTTAGTTATGCAGTGTTTTGACGTGTAAACAGCTTTGCGAGTGGATAGAGTTAAATGTAGCATTAGTAGGAGTATTTTAGTCTGAATAAGCACTCAGGGCTCAGGGACTGGTACTGTTTCAGCAGTGAAGATTTCAGACTGAGGCTGTTGTTACGTGTATATTTTATATAATGTGTACATTCTGTTAATTTCCATAACATTGCTCTGGATGAGAGTACCTCGAAGTGTATTACTTTCAAACTGTTTTGATTATTCCAATATAATGACATGAATTATGGTACGATGTTATTTTTTTTTCCAGGGCATTTCAGGACAGTTGACTGTATGTGAAATATGGATTGCTTCACTAGTTACTCTGACACAAGTAACGAAACTAATTTATTGAAACGTAACAGGAAGCCTTAGCGTGATGCAGACTGTGGGGCCCATCCACACACTGGAACAGTGCCTTAACAGGATGCAGACCGTGGGGCCCATCCACACACTGGAACAGTGCCTTAACAGGATGCAGACCGTGGGGCCCATCCACACACTGGAACAGTGCCTTAACAGGATGCAGACCGTGGGGCCCATCCACACACTGGAACAGTGCCTTAACAGGATGCAGACCATGGGGCCCATCCACACACTGGAGCAGTGCCTTAACAGGATGCAGACCATGAGGCCCATCCACGCACTGGAACAGTGCCTTAACAGGATGCAGACTGTGGGGCCCATCCACACACTGGAACAGTGCCTTAACAGGATGCAGACTGTGAGGCCCATCCACACACTGGAGCAGTGCCTTAACAGGATGCAGACTGTGAGGCCCATCCACACACTGGAACAGTGCCTTAACAGGATGCAGACTGTGGGGTCCATCCACACACTGGAACAGTGCCTTAACAGGATGCAGACCATGAGGCCCATCCACACACTGGAACAGTGCCTTAACAGGATGCAGACCGTGGGGCCCATCCACACACTGGAACAGTGCCTTAACAGGATGCAGACCATGAGGCCCATCCACACACTGGAACAGTGCCTTAACAGGATGCAGACCGTGGGGCCCATCCACACACTGGAACAGTGCCTTAACAGGATGCAGACTGTGGGGCCCATCCACACACTGGAACAGTGCCTTAACAGGATGCAGACTGTGGGGCCCATCCACACACTGGAACAGTGCCTTAACAGGATGCAGACTGTGAGGCCCATCCACACACTGGAACAGTGCCTTAACAGGATGCAGACTGTGGGGCCCATCCACACACTGGAACAGTGCCTTAACAGGATGCAGACTGTGGGGCCCATCCCCACACTGGAGCAGTGCCTTAACAGGATGCAGACCGTGGGGCCCATCCACACACTGGAACAGTGCTTTAACAGGATGCAGACCGTGGGGCCCATCCACACACTGGAACAGTGCCTTAACAGGATGCAGACTGTGGGGCCCATCCACACACTGGAACAGTGCCTTAACAGGATGCAGACCGTGGGGCCCATCCACACACTGGAACAGTGCCTTAACAGGATGCAGACCGTGGGGCCCATCCACACACTGGAACAGTGCCTTAACAGGATGCAGACCGTGGGGCCCATCCACACACTGGAACAGTGCCTTAACAGGATGCAGACTGTGGGGCCCATCCACACACTGGAACAGTGCCTTAACAGGATGCAGACTGTGGGGCCCATCCACACACTGGAACAGTGCCTTAACAGGATGCAGACTGTGGGGCCCATCCACACACTGGAACAGTGCCTTAACAGGATGCAGACTGTGGGGCCCATCCACACACTGGAACAGTGCCTTAACAGGATGCAGACTGTGGGGCCCATCCACACACTGGAACAGTGCCTTAACAGGATGCAGACCGTGGGGCCCATCCACACACTGGAACAGTGCCTTAACAGGATGCAGACCGTGGGGCCCATCCACACACTGGAACAGTGCCTTAACAGGATGCAGACTGTGGGGCCCATCCACACACTGGAACAGTGCCTTAACAGGATGCAGACTGTGGGGCCCATCCACACACTGGAACAGAGCCTTAACAGGATGCAGACTGTGGGGCCCATCCACACACTGGAACAGTGCCTTAACAGGATGCAGACTGTGGGGCCCATCCACACACTGGAACAGTGCCTTAACAGGATGCAGACTATGGGGCCCATCCACACACTGGGCACCCCCCTGCCCCTCCACCCCACAGCAGCCCCCAAAGAGGTAAGTTCTTATAATTTATGCAAATTACATTTCTATGAATCCCTCAGAAATCAGATCACTAAATCTTCCTTTGGTAACTCGTATGAGACTGAGCTAATGAGGGTGGAGAGACATGAGAAAAATTGTATATTTTCATTGGTGGACATGCCTGATGTCACCATCCTGTCATAGGACCATTTGGTTATGAGCAGCCTGGCTAGGCTCATAGCGCCATAAGCTTATTTAAAAACAAAAAGGGAGAAGAAAGTAGTAACACGAGGAAATTACACACTTGGAAAGCATTTGGCTGGACGGAGAAGGGATTTATAAATCAGCATTTCTTTTTTAAAAGAATAGTCCTGGGTGCTCTTCAACACAAGCCGATTTCTGGAGACAGGAACTTAAACCCACTCAAATAGAGAAATTACAGTAGGGAAATTACCTTGGCTCAGCCACACTAATTACAGCGATTCCCATTCAGTGTAATCCCCAATTACAGATTCACACAGGGCTAGATTCCATCAAACATACTCAATCTCTTTGTGGGCATGTGCAGTCAAATAAAAACAGACTGCAATACAACATCATTCTCAGGGTGCAGTATGAACTCAGGTGCAGACAGGAATAAAATAAACAAAAGTTTATTGAGGCCAAAATCAAGTTCAGAAAACCAGAACTGTAGTCAAAAATAGGCACAGGTCAAAAGTAGGAAGACCCAGCAAAAGGTACAAAAACACAATCCAGGCACAAAGTATGGAAAACAGACAAAAGTCAAAAACCAGGCAGCCACAGAAATCAGGTGAAATCACAAAACGGGTAAAACAAGAAACAGGCAAGAGTCAAATACGGACAAGCAGAAACAGGAACAAACTGCTCATAGCACAACTGAGAATAAATTCAACAGAGATAAACTCACACACAACAAAGGACCAGGCAGGGTATAAATACACACAGGTAAACGAGAAAACGAGACATGGGTGAACAACGGGGCTGGTGAAACAAATTGGCAATCAGGTAATAAGATGAGAGAGGGCGGAGACTCAGGGGAAATGAAAACACAAGCACATGGACGAAGAATAAGCAATAAAAACAAAACAACACGTAAAATCAAACACAACCGAACAGAAACTGACAGAACGAAAAGAAAAAGGCACATGACAGGTTCATATACTGACAATCATTTTCTGAGAATATTATATTGTACTTGAGACAAGTGAAGCAAATGTCCCAAGCAAACGTGACCAAAATTTGAGAGATTTCAAGATTTCATTAATACATAAGGCCTTCGGAGTTATAGCATCCCCACCTCCTATCACTTACTATGATGTTATATTATATTATATTATATTATATTATATTATATTATATTATATTATATTATATTATATTATATTATATTATATTATATTATATTATATTATATTATATTATATTATATTATATTATATTATATTAATTATGGAAATACACACAACGACTCACACTAAGTTAAAGGGGATAAAGAGAACGTAAGTGCAGTGTAGCAGCCCTGTTTGGGATCACTGTGTTCCTCTGATAACTGCTGTAATCTCTGGGGAAAGGCAGCCCTGCTCCACCTGGGCTATGGCCTCATGACCTTCAGCCACAGCTTACAGTTCTGTGACACACAAGAACAGACACACACACGCACAGACACGCACACACAAACACACACACGCACACACTCTTTCACACACACATTCACACACAGACACATGCACATGCACAATCGCACACACACAAATACACATATGCACACTCACATACACACGGACACACATGCACACACACACACACACACACACACAAGAACACATAAATACATTACATGAACACACTGAGTACACACTCACATATCGCATACACACATACACACACACAAGAACACACACACACAAGCAAACAAATACACCACACACAGCAAATGCAAACTCATACATACACAAACACAAAAGTGCACATATATTTATATACAAACATGTATACGCATTCATACACAAACACAAACTTCCACATATTGATAATGACTATGTACTGGCTTCAAAGATTTTTCTCTCATTCACACAGTTGTTACCATGGAAACAATCAATTTTATCGCCATTAATTCTTTTCTTTAAATTATTATTATTTGCTTCTACTTTCACAACCAATTACTTTGTTTATTGGAATGTGACTTCCTTTTTCATAACTTCGTTAAATGAGCTTGCTTCCCTTTTATTTCCAGCAAACGAGACCTTATGTTGCAAAGCCAGGCGAGGAAATGAGAAAATCAACTGATTTAAACAAGAGAAAAAGAAATAACAGGAAAAAAAAAAACAGAAAGACAGAAGTAACAATTGGAGAAATTTCAGCAAGGAAGGAAGAAGTGAGGATACATAGACCTGGTGATGAAAGAGAAAATATGAATGTGTGAAATGTCTTCTTCTAATGTATAGTTTAACACGGTTGCTTTGGCATTACATCATTGTATGAAGATGGTGGCGTACCCGAATGTAATGGAAGTGTTGAAGGAGCACAGCGGCCTCCCTTTTTACTGGTCATTAAGCTTACATCACAATGGCCAACAGTTTATTTCAAATCTCTGCAGCATTAATTTCACACAAGTGGAATAGCTGCAGTCACATGGCTGCAATGATACAATGCCACAGTACTGTAAAACTAATTTTGCTGTGACATAGATTGTAAAGAAAAAATTGCAAAAAAAAAATCTGGGTTTTCAAATAAATGATGCACCAATTATATAATATTACACTGTGAGTTTAAACTGTCATGTATATTTTATACAGTGTAGAACATGTAGAGCCAAAAAATATATAATTTACCCCTATATTTAAATAAAATATATTTATGAGGCAAAACTCAGTAAAAACAAAAGAAAAGTTTTAAAAGAATAAAAAAAGGAAGTTGCATCACATCCTTCAGCCATAATTCTGACAAACGAGTTTTGGAGACAGTAAAACCGCATCGCTGAAAGCGCAAGTCAAACAGAGACACAGAGAAAGACGAAAAAGGCGGAACTGTCAGGAGGAAGGCTTGCTGACGAACGAGACCGCATCCTGGAGGGGCTGTTTGGCAGATCCAAAGAAATGTTAACTTCATTATCTGTCATGTACGATGGGGGAGGGAGGACCCATTTCTGGCGCAAACTGTCGGATAAGAGGATCCTAACAACGCAAAGAGGCAGGCTCTGTCTGGTTCAATCACAACATCGCTCGTCCTCAGTTAGCTAACAAGACACACGACCTTATACATCTATCCTCATTCCAGTACCTTCGCAGACGTAACCTTATCCCTAATTACTTACTGTTTGCAGTTTAACACCTGAAACAATACTTTTGTCGTGAACACAGAGCCATTGAATCATGTGAAAGCAGAGGTCTATAGGCCTCTGGCGGATCTCATAGTAACGGCCTCTGTTCTTGGTGCAACTGTGAGTCCTGTGACTGGGTGTTTGAGTCCCAGCTGTGAGTCCTGTGGCTGGGTGTTTGAGTCCCAGCTGTGAGTCCTGTGGCTGGGTGTTTGAGTCCCAGCTGTGAGTCCTGTGACTGGGTGTTTGAGTCCCAGCTGTGAGTCCTGTGGCTGGGTGTTTGAATCCCAGCTGTGAGTCCTGTGACTGGGTGTTTGAATCCCAGTTGTGAGTCCTGTGACTGGTCGTTCAAGTCACTTTCTAGCGCCCACTGCTGGCCAGATTGATGTTTGCAGGTACATGAACTGAGTGTATGTTGACTCTGCATTCCTGTGTCAACATGGCTGGCATGTGATTGATGATGTTTCTGCAGATATCTGGTGAATCAGAGGCTCCTCCCTGAGTCAGAGGAACCATGATGTAACTGATCAATCTGGATGAGGTGTGGGAAAGAATGAGGGGAATAGAATGAAGTTCAAAAGTAAAAAAAAAAAAAAAAACGTGCAGAGGTCTCCTACATGTCTGTCATTAACAAACATGATCTTGATCATGATCTTAGGTTCTGACCTGCCAGTACCTTCTGGAAAATAAAACATTATTTTTTTAGCCGTAGGATACTGCAAGGATGTGTAATTCTGGACTATGGGAGGCAGTGCGAAGAAGGACAGATTAATTTGTATTTTGGAATTTTTCAGGAATGTCAATTAAGGTTGGAATGAAAACCAGCATTCACAGGGGTTCTCCAGAACCATGGGGCTTTACCCATTTATGAAGCTGTATTTCGACAGGAAATTATGTCAATGCCAGGTGTCATTTCAAGAACGCAGCTCTGATACCTGACACCCCCCTCCCCCCAGCTCGAATACCACGGTCGTTGCCGTGACTCCAGGCCGCAGCGACAGCTCTGAGATCCCGCTAATGACATCATCACTCTTCCAGAGGGACCGCCGTGTCATGTCGGCCTCTGTGTGTGCACAATAAGATCCAGCCGATTTAGTAAAAATGAAATATGCGATAAACTCAGACACCTGCTCCTTCTCCTCCCCTACCACCTGCAAGACCGATTTAGTCCACGATGACTGAAAATTCATTTTTAAAAGTTATACTTCAATTACTCTTTTTTTGCTATTTTGGTTCTCATTTACAAATCTTATATAATAACACTTATGATTCAATCAAACACACTCGGTCTCTTTAAGAGAGTGAGCTATTCTCCTCTAAAACTTACAAAGACATTCAACAGGACATGATTGCCTGTCTCCAATAACATATAACATACTCAAAGAAAATTATGTCAATAAATAAAGTCTGTTTTGATTGAACAGAGTAGAGGGACGTAGTCTAAATGATCCTGTTTGCAGAGATATTCAGGTCAAACGCTAACCTTTCCGGAGACATTTAAACAGCTGCCAGACAAAGTTTGTGAAGCCTTTGGAATCACCAGGATTTCTGCATTGATTACAGAATGTTTTCAATAAAGGTGTGGAAAGCACAGCTGCTTGTGTGTTATTGGGTCAGTTAGATTGCGTTTGCCTATAATTGCCACTTGAGATGACTGAGATGAAGATCAGACTGCATCTTATGAGTAATCAGTGCAGAAATCCGGGTAATTCTAAAATGTTCACAAACTTTTCCTTGCAACTGTATCCACAGTGGAATCATGAGCTGCTCTGATACAGGTTTCAGACTTTAATGCACAGTATACGCGGACAAAAAGTGAAATTTTCAAATAACAGCTTTTCTTTCTCCCATGGTGTGTGCTAAACATTTTTTTGTATATCAGAGTGAAACTGCTGAGTATAAAATAATCTAATGACATGCTGTTCCCTTCGTTATCGCTGCAAGCTTGAACAAGTTTTTCCACCATTCACTGATCCAGCAGTGTAATGTTTAACAGGGACTTGTGTGTATAAAGAGGGGGACAGAGTCTCAGAATCTACTGAGCTGAAGAATGAGGACCGCTGTAGTTCTGCTGGTGTTACTGGGCTGCTGTCTGACTGGGGCGCAGCTTCAGAATGAAGAAAGAGAGATCAGCCGATCAACGACTCAACCCGACATCTGGGCCGAGCTGAACAAGCTGAGAGACATGGTGACGGAGCAGAGAGTTGAGCTGGCAGTCACTAAGTCAGAACTGGGAGCCAGACTGCAAACCAGTGAGAGTCAGGTATCTGAGCTGAAGAGAGAAAATGAAGGTAATGTAGTGTAATGTACTTTTTTAGTATGAATAAAAAATCATCTTGATAACAAGAAAAATGTTTGCCTTTGTAATTTTGTCATTATGGAGATGAATGTATTTTTTGTTTATGTTTATGATTTTTGTTTTTCACATTGGAGAGTGGTAGCTTTCAGTTTTTAATACTTAAAAATTTAGCTCTGAGAAACATGGTGATGGAGCAGAGAGTTGAGCTGGCAGTCACAAAGTCAGAACTGGGAGCAACAAAGACAGAACTGGGAGCAACAAAGACTGAACTGGGATCTGTGGAGGCCAGACTGCAGACCAGTGAGAGTCAGGTGTCTGACCAGCAGAGAGAGAATGAAGGTACTGTAAAGCCCTATTTTTATTTTTAATTGTTTTATTTTAATTATTTATTTACTTGGAATGAATAAAAAACATACTTTCACATTATGCTTGACTGTGTCTGTGGTTTTACTTTTTTATTTTGAAAAATGAAAGCTTTTGATTTCTTTTCTCATGTGTCCAATTTCAGCCCTCAAAAACAACGTAATGGAGCTGAAAGGTGAACTGACAGTCATCAACTCACAACTGACTGACACAAAGACTGAACTGGGATCAGTGGAAATCAGACTGCAAACCAGTGAGAGTCAGGTAGCTGAGCTGCAGAGAGAGACTGGAGGTAATTCAATGTTTGAAATACATTTATTTATTGCTGTTGTAGTTTTGTCATTATAGATGTTAATTTGTTGATATTATTCCTTTATATGACTGTATTACAGGTAGTTTTTGTGTTTGTGAAGACAAAAGAGTCACTTGGTCACTTTGAAAAGTTAGGTACAAATGTAAATTTAAACCAAGCCATTGTCTCTTTCAGTGGGCCTGTCTGGCTCTTAGTGCTGTGACACACGCCACAGTCTGTAACTCCCATGTCTTCCATTTTTACACTGCTCAACAGCTGCCAGGTCCAGTGTAGTGCATGAAGACATGGGGGTCTAACTGACTGGATGTCATTGGAAAATACATAGCCCACAAACCAATCAGCTTTCAATTGATTTCCTTCATTAAAATCAACTCAATTCATAAATGTGAAGAATTTAATGTGCAGATCTGTGGAGATTCTGTAATAAGAACAAAATTATATTTCAAATGTAGTGCAGTACAAGTAAAAGTATGTATTTAGCAATCAAGTCAGGATGGGTTACCCAAAAATAAAGCTTAAAAAAGTATTTATTCTTTATATATATTGCCTACCCCTGTGCATATATAACTTAATGAGGTTTTTTATGTTTTAGTTAATTTATTGTTGAGGTGAATTTAATTATTTTTAATGGGAGTCTGATAAGGCATAATCATAATCAATATCTGGGAAAATTTTGAATACAAATTTCCTTTATTCACAGAGAGACCAAAGGTGGCGTTCTCAGCTGCATTAACCGATGCAGGACAATTAGGACCCTTTGAAAATTCAACCATCCTGATCTACACTAAAATCTTCACCAACATCGGCAACCACTACAACCGAGCTACAGGTACAGTACACACCCATCTACATGTATATCTGTATAAACACACAGGTAACAGGGGTGTCATTAGCTCATTTTAACAGTTTCACTGGCAGCTCTCTCCTGTGCGTGTGTGTGTGTGTGTGTGTGTGTGTGTGTTTGCATGTTTATCTCTCACTGATTTTCCAGGGATCTTCACAGCACCAGTGAGAGGAGTCTATTACTTCAGATTCACTTCTCATGGTAATCTGGGCAACATCCACTTTGGGTCAATCCTGCAGAAGAATGGGTTACGCTCAGTGTCTGCGCTTGAGTACCAAGGTGAAACAGAATCTTTTGATTACATATCCAACGCCGCCGTGCTGCAGCTGGAAGTGGGGGATGAAGTAAACGTCAGTTTGCCATCAGGGTACCAGCTCTACGATAGTAGTAGTAATCACTGCACCTTCACTGGCTTCCTGCTCTTCCCCATGTGAGCAGAAGACCCTGCAGCACCTTCAGCGGCTTCCTGCTCTTCCCCATGTGAGCAGAAGACCCTGCAGCACCTTCAGTGGCTTCCTGCTCTTCCCCATGTGAGCAGAAGACCCTGCAGCACCTTCAGCGGCTTCCTGCTCTTCCCCATGTGAGCAGGAGACCCTGCTGTAATGAAGATCACAGCTGAAGAGTCTGGAGGTGAAGCCTCACATGTTTCTCTTCTGTATATGACAACCTGCTTTCATCAATAAATGCATTAAAAAGCAATCCATGCACTTTCACAGTTTAATTAAGACCTCTTCATTAAATGATGCTGTTGTTCTTTATTTTCACTGAAGCCTAACTTCAGAAGGTGCTGTAGTGGACTCAGAGAAGGGTGGACCAGGTCCTGCTTGCTGACTCATCTGTAAATGTGTGTTTAGACGCAACATTTGAGTTGGGGTCAAATTCAGTCTTCAGTAAGCATTTTCAATTTAATCAATGGAACTGACTCCAAAGATTTTACAGCTCATACCCTTAAATGTCGTCCACGTCAATTCATTGATATAATCCTTGTTCTTTATTTAATCAAGTTAATTTTCAACTGCCACGAAGGAACTTTGTTGCTGACAGACAGACAGACAGTTTATGAGAAGACAGATTTGAGCAGAGAGGTTAAACGATTTATGTGTTTCATAGCAAACTGTCACACATCAGAATGACAGGTTGATTTGCATTTTAAGGTAAATCATTTTACTCAGGTTCAAAGCTACGCTGCTATTTTTATGTGATATCAGCTTAAAAGAATTAGCTTCAAAATAAACATTACACAAATGGTGTGCATAATTGCTAATAAAATTCACTGCGGCCCTCCAGGTCTCAAGTAAGACTCATCTAATCCAGCGGAAACAGGATAATTAAAATGATATAATAAGCAATATAGAATACGATAAATCCACAGAAGTCAGCTTACATGTCTGAACTCCATTCCTGAAGTCAACCAGCAGTTAGTAGGCCCTCCTATGAGCCAATCGGTAGGCAGGTTGCCAGGTAACCAGGGCTCTCCTCCCCCTCTATCATAGCTCTGGTCCCCAAACCCCGCCTCTATCATAGCGGTTTCAGCCATCTTGACTCTTGGCAGCTCAAGCTGCTTTATTTACAGTGCACTGAGGCAAGAATTTCCAGCTGAGACACCAGGCTTCTCCTGCCATGCCCTGGACCACACTAGTATCAAACAGGAACCCCCCCCCACCCCCACCCAAACCCCCGGGATGGTGCTACAGCAGAGGCCACAAACTGCGCAAGCTGTCTCCCAAAACAATGCATCATCACCCCCTCTCGGCGGGGGTGGGGCAGGAAAAGCAGACAGGGACACAGGAGATGAATGCACAGCTAATGAGCCTCTCTGCCAATTAGCCCCTATGAGTCTCCTGTGTATTCCGTATTGTTTAATGTAATCACTTTGACAGAAAGTGGTGAAGACACAGAACAGTACCTGGATGGTTACTTGTGAACTGTTGAAGCACTGGTGTAACTAGCCTGCGTGCAAGATACCGCTATTTGAAATTTTTACTAAAAAAACCTATCAGCTATTAACATTTAAAAGGTCGAAATGTTTAACTTTTTTGAGGAAATCTGGGGGAGAAAGTCCATAAACTCAGGCTTACCTGAACAGACGGAGTAAATTGTGGTTATGAACAACTTGCGAAATTTATCATTTCCAATTTCCTTCTCTACATGGCTGAAGCATCAGCTGTGTTATTTTTTCCCCTCTGAGTGTTTCCTATTTCTCTCATGCTGATGTAATTTTAAAATCGATTTTTATGTATTTTTTATAGCCTCGGTCCAGTAGCTAAGAGCATTTAAAAACATAGTACGACTGCACACAATGCACCAAGGCTAGCTGATGATTCAGGTGGAGCTGATAGGAACTGAAGGACATACGGTGTGCTTGACACAGCTGAAATGACCAAAAATGACCCTTTTGAGGACAGGGGTGCATTTAGACTGTGTTTATTTCTGTAGATGCTATTTCCTTCCTGCAGTCGAGCTCCTTCACATCGAGCTGAGTGCACTCACCTCCACTGTGTACGTTTGAACAAAACGTTAGGATGGAGAGGAATTAAAATCAACAGAGTAAATAACAGTGATGGTCACCTACCAGACGGTCTTGCAAATTTAATTGGTAAATCTTCTGTGTGCTGTGACAATTCCACGGTCACAAGGGATGCAAACTTGCATGACATCCACAGTCTAATGAAAAAGCTAAATGTGCGGAAAAAATTAAATAACTGAAACAGAATTCCGATGAATATTGAGGCGGTGAGTTGAGGGAAAAAACACTGACAAATTAAACAGAAACTGGCCAACACACTTTTATAAAGCCCTTTTTGGGGACCAAGAGTGCATGAATTTGGTAAGCACCAGTCCGATTACAAACATACAAGACCACCGTTATTTGGTTCTGTTTGGTTTGGTTTTATTTAGCATTTCTCTAGACGGAGTAGCCAGTGTTAATGCTTGTTTGGTTGGGGTAGCATGTAAGCTCTGTAGCACTGTGTTTCTGTGGAAAACAACAAAAACCAACATTTTACTTGTACTGTGAGTAAGTCATTGGCAAGATTGACTGAATCCATTTTGATGCTGAGATCTACTTGTAAATAAAGAAGAAACACTTTAAACAGTTAACCACAGTCAATATCATGATGAAAAAAATAAACACAGCTGAGGTATCCATCATGAGGATTTTCGATATTCATATCCTGTGCTGGATTTGGCCTTGAAAGCATTGCTGGATCTTTCTCATTCTCTCTCCCTCTCTCTCTGCTTCTCTCATTCTCTCTCTCATTCTCTCTCTCCCCCTCTCTCCCTCTGCCTCTCTCATTCTCTCACTCTCTCTCTCCATCTCCCTCCCTCCCTCCTTCCCTCTGCCCCTCCCATTCTCCCTCCTTCTCTCTCGTCATTGTGAATCAGTGGCTCAGTGTGAGATAGGCCATGCCAGTCGTGTTTGTAATAGATTAGTCAGCTTGAGAAAAGTCTTGGCAGAGAGGGGAGCAGAGAATGAAAAAAAAAAATAAATAAATAAAAATATATCCAAGCCCAGGGGAATGTACTGTCATACCCCCCCCCCCCCCCCCCACTGCATTTTGTCACAGCCACCTGACTGCCATCCAGTACCCCCCCCCCCCCCCCCCCCCCACATCTCTCTCTCTCTCGTTCTCTCATCACTCATCACATGACCGATGATGGAAGGTCAGCCAATCTCGGCGCACGGCAACAAGCCACCCCCCCCCCACCCCCCACCCGGCAACCCACGCTTTGTTTACTTAAATGACATTTGGAAAGCCTCTGCGTGGGAGAGGAGCCAGGAACGAGTATGTGGGGATAATGGAAATTGAAAGAGTATCAAACGGAAACTCAGTCTCCTACCCCATCCCTGTCCATTTACATGATATTTGTAATACACTTGCACTGGATCCTATGAACCTCCTTTTTTTTTGTTTGTTTGTTTGTTTGTTTGTTTCTTCGGCAGGTCATTCACAGGGTTATAGTCTGCGCTTACGTTGTCCCTTCTGGCACTTGGGACTTTTACTCTGCTCTAGGACTTGTCGCACTCTCATGCCTGTCTTTGAGCTGTAAGTTGCTGTGGATAAGGATGTCTGCACAATGCCAGTGATGTAGTATAATGTGAGCAGCTGATGGTGAAATTCATAGGCGGCTTAAACCTCATTATCAACCAGCCACATTTTTCCTTTTCATACCTGGACCATATTGGGCAGAAAATTATATTGCTGTCTGCGGGATCTCTGGACTCTTGGCTTGAGTAGAGTAACAGGTTTTAATACCAAGTGGACCATCTTGTTATTAGCAATCTTTGTTAACTGCATAATGACCATCTTTAATTTAAATTTGAAAATTTAATGTGGACCAACAATGAGAACCCGCACCCCTCCATGACCGTCCAAAACCCACACACACACACACACACACACTCACACACACACTAAAATATCTGAACCTGCTCCATATTTGACATTTAAAACTCTGCATGTACATTGCTGTGTGGGTTTTAAAGATGTTCATTATGCAGTTAACAAAGATTGCTAATAACAAGATGGTCCACTTCTGTGTGCAGTTATGGTATGAAAGGTTGCAGCCCTGATCCGCTGCAAAGCAGAAAACATCAGAAACCACTAAAGGTGGAGGAACAGACTCCCTTAAGATGTTCACCTTCCAATATGTTCATGTTTCAGCCCCACGGCAAGAATACAAATACCTTCATAAATAATAGGCCAGATTTTCTCAATTCATATCTTATTAAAAAGGGAGATGCTGTATCTGGCAACGTGGAGAGCGGGTCCTAAACTGGCCGGGACTTTGTCTTGTCAGTTCCAGGACAGTTTTGCACAGGATGTGTCACAGCCTACTGTGGTGGGCTTGGTTTGGGTAGAGCTAACAGTGCCTGTTTTACAGAACCCAACCCATCCACCCAACACACCCACCACCCCCATTTCCTCATAAATTCTACTGGTCCAGTCCCTCCCCATCTCCACAGCAATGAACTGTAAATGCACTATACAAAACATCGTAACTGAATCATGTTAGCGCTTTTTGAGAAGCTGCTGTACCCAATTTTCTCTTGTGACTTTTAAAACTATGTTTTATATGTTATATGTATTGTTTTGTTTTACTTTGAAATTTTGTTGGCTGCTACCTTGGCCAGGTCTCACTTGCAAAAGAGATTCTGAATCTCAATGAGACTTCCTGGTTAAATAAAGGCAAATAAATAAATAAATAAATAAATAAACTGTGAACCTCACTCATAACCACACCAAGCCTGTCGATTCACAAATTATTAGCTCTAAAATTGGTTCACTGCCACTTTGAGAGGAACAAGACAGATGTCTTCTTATAAAATGCTGAAAAAAATAAACTAACCTCTGACAGAGAAAATATTTTATGAAGCAGTATAAATACTAATGTTGACAGTTTTACTGATTGATTCTATTTAAAGTAAATATGAGACTTAATAGCCTGTGTCTGTAATCAGGAAAGACTTGCTGTTTACTCGTTGGTCTTTTGCTCATTTAAATCCCTAGGCCAGTTATTGCACACACCTCTGTACAAACAAAATAATATGCTCTCATGGTTCAATGAATGTGTTTATATGTGTTTTCTTTAACTGTAAAAAAAATAATAATAATTTCATTCAGTTTTTCTCCCCCAAACTATTGGTAAAACTGTGTTTGTAAATGTGACAGCATTTTTCAGTGAAATTGTTTTCATGTTTCCCTCATGCTACGGCTTACAATGGCGCACTCTTTACAGAAATGCTGCAACGAACATAGTAATTAAGTCATGTTCAGTTTCTGATTTAGTCAAGTGCTCTAGGCATTCTGTGCGGGATTCCACGCCACAAGGGAGCAAGACATGAAGTGGACGTCCAAATTCAATCGTATTTCTTGTTACGTAGATTCTGTAGATGTAGAATGAGGTACTGCGTCTTTAAAAAAAAAAATCCTAACAAAAACGCAACCGTTAGATAAAATAGTGGGATGGTGAAGCCCACCTCTCACTTTTGGAGAGCCGCTATCAGTGCACAGATAGCTAGTTGGCATCGATGGTCTATCTGTGCGTGATTACAGCTGGGAACTCGGACTGAACTGTGAATCACATGACACTACCGGAGGCTGAGACTCATAGAGGAACAGCGCTTCGTCTCCGCTTGCACCGCCATACTGTATTTTGTGCCATATCTCATTTTTATTACAAGATTTTACTCCCTTTCGGTGAGTACATTTTCAATGGAATTTTTGTGCACCCATTTTTATATCTTTTTCAGTTTTATTTCTTCTTCTTTTGATGATGTTGAAAGATGAAAATGATGTTTTTTTAGCGTTTTTCCAGGTTTCAAGTTTTTAGCATGCGGGTATTTGAATCTTGGGTACACGGATCTATATGACCCGTGGTTGTGGAGACAGTCGCTGGGATAAGCGTGTTTGTGGTCGTGTACTATATGCAACTGGTTTTCAGTCAAGCAGTCGGTTGTTTGGCATTTTACGTCGTTTCTAGCATAGGTTTTTTAACGTTTTTACTTTGTTGTTTTCTGTCGTTCTGACTTCGGCTACAGCTGTGCTTTGCTGTCTTTTCCATTGCTACGTGGTTTGATACACATAGCCGAGCAAGCATCCCTTTTACATTTACTCTTCTTTTCTTTCAGTGGATTTTTTTTTAACCTTGGTGAAAATATCTTAATTTGAAAACTTTCCAGGAGATTATGGTCACAGATGAGTGCTTTTTCGTTCTTTTTTTCTTACACTTTTGCATACTCGAATAAAAATATTTGGGACATAATCTTTTCAAAGTTGTTGTAACAGCAGTGGATATCTTGTTTAGGGACATTGGGTGGTCCTTACGAAGATGAACGGTTGATTTCGTGCTTTGCGTGCTTTGTGGGGACGTGCGAGTGGACAAAATGCGTTTGGTGTACAATAAAATTTAGCACCAAAAGTTTTTGCACGTGACTGGCTTATTCTTTCATTTTTATATTAAAACAGCAATATATAAATAAGATGTGCTTTAATATATTTAATTACACGATCACTGTATTGGAGGAGAACTGGCAGTTTAGCCAAGTAATACTATAGTGTGTGTTAATATATTAGACTTCAGGCGTCTTTATTTTGACATATTTCTTTGCTTTTGCCAGTGGAAATGTAATATTTCCATCAAAACATTAAGATGCTTATGCCTGTGCTTACTACCTTAAGATAATACCTCACACTCTCGTCCGTTAGTTTATTTTCTGATGAAAGTCTTGCGTGGGCTGTGTATCACCTTAACAGGTTATAATGGACATAATCGAATGTATAAATTTCAGCAATTGTTGGCTTTTAACAGTTACCTCTTTGAAGTCGTGTGTGGAGTTTGGATGTTTATGCTTTAAGTGCACTGTCCACCGCGCCTGTCTCCAGCAATGTGGATTTTTTTTTTTTTACCTGTGCATCCGAAGCGAATCTTGCCTCCGGTTTCTGTAGAACAACCGTGAACAAGAGCTGAAGACTGTTTAACCACGGTCTGTTTCCTGAGCAGAGGGCAGAGCGAGACGCCCCCGGGGCAGTTTACACTTTAATGGGAATTGGTCGAGGCAGACACAAAAATGATCCGTGAAACGGCCAAAAGGTATGGATTGCGAAAAGGTTTGAAGCATCCATGGTCATTACTGATAGCAAACTGGCCGGTTATATCACCAAGTTGTCGTTTAAAGTTTTCTCTTTGGTTGCGATTTTTCAATCGGTAGGCATTTTCGCCGTAGGTAGACCAGCAAAACGACGATTTTATAAGAACGATCAGGGAGAAAAAAAAAGTTTTGATGTGAACGTGTATATTCTAGTTGTCATTGTCACCGTAAGCGACGTTTTAACATCTCTTTTGCACTTTTAAGCGCATCACTGAAATAAAACGCTTTGCAGACGTTAATAAGACATTTTAATCTAGTATTAAACGTTTTCTATGAACGGTAACTACAGTTTTATTGACCACATTCGCACCAATGTAAATTAGATGTGAGGTATTGCGTCTGCGGGATATTTCAATAGGACTAGCTCCGACACCCTACCATGTAAATTCTGAAAAAAGCATATGAATAATCTAGCTGGTGGAGAGTGATTATTTTAAAGCAACAGGTGATGGACTCCAGTCCTGAAAGGGCACAGTGTCTGCTGGGGTGTCAGCAACAAGTGCTTAATTGAAGTCAGCAGTTGGGTTTCAAGGCCTGCATTTTCTAACAGTTCAAACCAAACCACAAAAAAAAACAACAACTAAAGAAACTTCTATCCTGGAGGACTTCACCATTCAACATAGTTTTAAAGTGTTGACTTCTAATTCACTTTTGGATTATGAAAGAAAAATGAGCTAATTTAATATGTTGTTAACATCTTGTGAACAAAAAAAAATGTATAATAAACAGCAGTCATCATTGAAAAAATGTTTACAGATTATTTTTATTTCAATATTCCTTGGTACAGCCTTCAAAATCCAGCAACTTTCAGTGCAAAGTATGGTTATGCTCAGGGCTTAGATATTTACTTAAATATTGTAGAGCAGGACACAACAGCTTCATTTTGCATTGAAAGCATTGTGTTTATGTTCATTATCATGTGTCACTGTGTCAAAACGACTCGCAGCTTTTGCTGTTCAAATTCAGGTCCTGGTTTGGAATGATTCAGGTTTGTGTAGCGGAGTTCAGAGACTCATGTCAGCATGAAAAATTCCAACAGGATGTGACATCACGCACTGTTGTTCAGTTAGTCTCATTGGCTGGGGAGACCTTGGTCTTTAGCTGAAAGGGCCAATAGTATGTCTTGTCATGTAGAGGAGCCAATCAGGGGCTCAGATCCACAACAGATCCGCCCACGTACGTTGGCCTGCAGGGTGCCTCAAGTCAACATTTATCTGAGTGTGCACATGTGCGTATGTCTTACATTTCAGTTTGACATGCCTTCCTGTTCCGTTAATAAAGGATGGCAATGAGAGACCACGCTCTGTATCAAAAGACCTTCAGCTGAAATAAAAATCTTTTCTTTCTTATAATAAAGAGGTGGGTGTTTGAGTGGGCCTGAGTCTTGGCAGTTATTGAAAGGTATGTGTTTGTGTTTGACTGCTGCTGCCTGTTTGTGTACTGAATAGTCTTAATAGAAATGTGTGGGACCCATCAATAGCATTGTAATAATGCAGTCAGATTACCACTTTGACATAGGCCAGCAGGCAGGAAGTACATAAGAGAACAGAGCTTTTCACACGTCTCTTTGGTTCACCCTCAAGACTTAATGAATGCATTTATTTATGTGTATAATATAATTTCCTGGCTTGACATTTGCCTTTGTTCATAATGAATTTCGTGGGTTATATTGAACATATTGTGCCATTAGCAAAACAAAAAAACTGAAACTGTTTTCAGTGAAGTACCTTCCTCGAGCGCTGTGCCCCTTCTGAGACTTAAACCTGCAACTCCCTAATGAATCTATTTTCTTAACCACTATATCAGGCAGATACCGCCCCCCACCACCCCCCACCCCCCCCCCCCCCCCCCCCCCCCACAGGCTCTGTTTAGTTTTGCTTTTCTGCAACACTGCTCGTTTCCAACCTTCACCAACCTGCCAGTGGCAGCGTTTTATGCCAGGAAGTTGTCTGGATAGAACCCTGCGCACCAGCTGATCCTTGCCCAGAAAAAGATGTCTGATGGGCACTGAATCTACTGCTGCTGCAGTCAGATATGCAGGTGAGGAATGAACAATCGATCACATTCCTTGGTGTGCTTCCAATGGAGAGAAAACCTCAGTGTATGCAGTTCTATTAGGGTGATAAAGGCCGTGTGCTCAAGAATCGGTCAGGGGGATTGGATTGCACCATTTTAAGGATTCTTCCTCTCCTGCCTTGTGCATTCCTCTTGTTTGCTCTCCTCAACTCCCAAGCGATTAGGTTGATCCCTTCATTGAATCAAGAGGCTGGGATCCCTCCAGAAACAAAAGTTGGGCATGGATCCCGAAGTCCTCGCTCATTATTCTCCGTGGCTATGCTTTTACAGGCTCCTATTGTCTGCGCAGTTTCAGTCTCCTGTAATGTAATCTCTCATTCAAACATAATCTTTTTCCACTTTTTTTTTATATTTGAATGATTTTGTTTTTCTTCAGCTCGGCTCTTGTGTCTCTGTAATTGCCTGAAAATGGATCATCCCCCCCGCCCTGCTTATGCTGGCAGAAGGGATTACCCTCTTGTCTATTCAGCCGGTAAACTTTGCAGTGGAGCGCTCAATTTTAAATAAATACCAAAGTGCAAAAAAGTACCTCTTAAAGCTCGTCAAGTAGTAAATGCTAGAACTGTAATTTAATAATAGCGATCTGCGCAATTAAGCATGCCCTGAAAGTCTAGGCCTGGATTCCGAGGACGTGAAGTGTCTGAAAATGCAATATGCAAATCACATGAAGACGACTTTGTAATGACTGTGTGTCATTACCCTGCCTTTTTCCTGACAGCAGGTTCCAGGTGTTATACAGCGTGAGAAAAGTAGATGATTATGAGAGGACAAACAGACAGGTGAGCTGAGATTTAAGCCTCAAATGCCGAGCACCATCACCTCTCCATTCCACCACAAATGGACTCGTTTTTCTGCCTATTAGGTGACATAGACTCGTATTATAATCTTTACTTACCACAATTTCGGCAATGTATTGTGAGACCCTACAAATGATCTTGATTTGGGGAACATGAACAGCGGTTGGATTTGGCCTGTATTAGTAGGCAGTGGAGGCTGTGGTTGGCCAGTAGGGGGCACTCATCTCAGTGGTGGGCAGAGTTTCTGATGAAGCACTAAACTGGGTTCCTGGCTCACAGGGTCATCAAAGATCCGACTGGCACTTATAAAGAGAAGAAGTGTTAACCTCACTGCCCTGGTCAAAC
>JAFBMS010001213.1:0-45248 GCA_019788955.1 Albula glossodonta
GGGGCCAATATAATTATTGTATGCCCTTTTTTCTAAAGGGATTATCTATAATTGCAATTTGATTGAGTGTTTTTATATAATTTTATTCCAGACAGTAAAGGCAGAGAAATCCACAGGGACATGTTTGTGTGTGTGTGTGTGTGTGTGTGTGTGTGTGTGTGTGTCTAAGAAATATATTTCTGATTTTAGAAAATAATGCAGTCTGTAACTGTGAACCTACAGTTACAAAATGACCAGTGGACAGAGTCAGGTGGAAAACCAGCAATTATATGTTATCAATATCAAGCTGTTTATTATCAGGGAAGCAAAAATGTAACAATCAATTTGAAAGGACTCACAATTTCCATCACTGGAAACTTCACACAAACTATCGTAATCAGACAGCTGGGTCGTAGCACTACTGATACAGTGTGGCAGAATCAACAGTGTTTGATCAGAGTTTGCTAAAGCTTGCAAAGATTACACATGACAAAGGAGGCAGGAAAGTGCAATCAGCATTCAAACGGGACCCAACGAGTTTTATTAATGTATTCTGTTAATGATTAATTTGCAGTAGGATTTGTAGCTGAAAAAACAGTATTGCCAGTAACATGAAAACCAGTAAAGGGTTCAGGTGCTTAACATATGTGCATGCGACCTCAGTTTCATTATAGGAGATTTATCATTATATATTTCATTACAAGAGCTCATTCAATTAAAATACCAGCAGCATACCTTTAAACTAATATCCACAAAGATGGGAAAAGTTAGGCTTGATTACAATAAGGGTATTAAAAGAAGATCCCTTGTCAAATTGCAATGATCGTTTTAAGCATGACTAAAATCTTTGCCAAAGTTACAAACGTTTCAGTCCGATCATCTCCCATTGCCGATGCTTTCGTATCTCAGTTGTGCTGCTGTAGAGTTGCATTTTAGAGATGACCACTGGGTAGGAACTGCTTAGTGGCTGCAGAGACTTTGCTGGCCTTTCTGCCCTTTTCTGATTGGCTTCCATTACCAAGAGCCTCTCAGTGAGTAAGTGGGTGAATGGATGAATTAGCAAGGGGTGCTTCAATTTGAAGGACTACTTCTTCTAGTCAGTCAAAAGTGAAGGTAATTTGATGTTTTCAACAGGACTGCTGATTTATATTTGAGACACCAAATTATTTTGCCATTGCAAGATGCTGTGTGTGCGTGTGTGTGTGTGGTATGTGTGTGTGTGCGTGTGGGTGTGTGTGTGTGTGTGTGTGCTTGTGTGTGTTTTTGTCACTGCTCTATCTACCTCTTCAGTTGACATTGTAATATTTAATATTTCCAGATATAACATCCACAGATTAAAACACAGTATGCCAAAATAAATGGTAAAATTACTGCCTGCTAACTCAACCCTGAATGAATAATAAAAACACATGGCATAAGCCAAGCCAAACTGCTGCAAGGTCACACAGTCTAACAGCTATGGCAACCTGACTTTGTGCTCTGTCACTAATTGTCTACTTGATAACGGTGCTCAACAAGGAAATTTATGCCTTCTAAGCACGAATGTAAAGGTTGAGTCAAATCCAATTATGTCTGAGGAGGGAACATGGGGTCTCATTGGTCTCATGTGCTCTCAAATACATCTCATAACCAATACAAACAGAATACTGAATGCTGAATGCCTGTGCTAGCAAGAACCTCCTGAAATATTAACATTTCTGTGTCCCGAAAACTGAGGAGTGTGCAGGATAAGGTAGGTAACTGTGCTATTTATGGGAGCACTGTACTCTAAATTTCTCTAAATATAAAAGGATGTAGTTACTTTGTCGTTCCTCCATGAAACCACTATGGCATGGTTTTGTTTTTTTTCAGGTTTTTCTGATCACCCACCCAGTCTGTCCTTTATTTCAGACATAATATTTTAACATGACTTTAAGTACAACGGGCCGGATTCAGTCATACCTACTTATCTCATTTTCAATTCAAAAATGACTTTACATTATAACAAACCAAGTTTCTTTTATTTTCTGTTTTTTGCAAGACAGTATGTGCTTTGGATTTGTTCTTACCATTCTTAAAAAGGATATCACACACCCTTAAAAAGAGTAAAATCCAAATGGACTGAAATTATTCCCCTATTGAAACTAAGCTCATGAAAATGAGTCGTGTCCCTGGAATTTAATCAAATGCACTTAGTCTCTTTAAGGGCATATTCAATTAAATCAGAGCAGACCATTGTCTTTCATATTATTCCAATTTAAAATAAAAAAACACATTCAAAAACACACATTTACTTGTGTCCAGTAAAATGAAAAATACTCAAAGAATTTATATATGGAAGATGTTCCGAATACAACGTTTCCATTTTGCATGGCTTCAACATATCCCTGGTAGTCGTCACTATATTCAAAAAATAAAATACAATAAGAAGTGGTGATATTTTGGCGTCCATTGATTTCTGACCAAATTACCCATAATTCTTCCTTCTGTCACTAGCCCCTTGGCTACAGTACTAGTCCTAGTTGTTGTATTAGCCTGTGAAAGCAGGCTTTAGGTGCTTGTTGACTGCCATTAATTATTGTATCCTCCAAATGCTGAAGTTGTCAAATGTAATTTTTTACAACCTCAGTATTTAGTAGACAGTTAAGTAATCAGTAGCTAGTAACAAAGTAGCCTGTTAGTTGCTCTGCTAGTGGCTGGAATGCAATATCCAGGCCTGTGCTATGCTAAAGCATTGCACCATTAATAGAGGATATAGCCAGGTAGCTAACTATTTAGCTGCTAGCTCACTGGTTCAAATCTAAAATTTCATGATTCAAAACCCTTTATACATCATTGATATATAAAAAAAGGTATTACATTTTGAATTGAAGCATTTCATTTGGTAGAAATCTTGCATTTGAGAGCAGCGATAAAGATAATACGCCGTTAGATAGTTAACATTCTGATTTTGTGGCAAAGGCCTAATCGCCTTTTTAACTCAGTCAGCAGTGATAAGATGTACTGATGAATCATAGAAATCTGCTTGGGTTCCTTCCTTCTTGCTGAGACACAGGCTGAATGATGATTCTCTGTGTGAAACACTTGATTTAATCAAGGATTATTAAATGCTTTATCAAGTTTTTTTCTTTTATCTCATTGTAATTTATCAGCTACAAAGGTCACGGTATATGAACCAAATGACAAGAAATGAAATAGTATAACGCCGCTAAAATGTGATGTAATCTTCACTTAGTTAACTGCAGAACAAAGCAATTCACTCGCAGTACTGATATAATTATCGCTAATAATTATAGTGATATCCAATTAGATTGCAGGCATACTTAGCAATTTCAGTGTAATATTTAATTATATATTTTACAATTATATGGGTGTTGAACAGCAATTTTACTCTTAAATTTTTATTTCAATGATTGTCACAGAAAATCTTGCCCAACTATTCATTTTACATTCTAAAGTACATGCAAACACATTGTTCATTATTTTTTGAAATTGCTGAACTAAGCAAATAATGTCTAATGATATAGTCTACTCCATTCTCTCACGTTTTCTCAATGACATTGTCAGCTTTTGTTCTTTGCTGGCATTCTATTAGCACTCTGAAATAATGATTTTCTAACTAAATCAGGGAAAGATTGTTTGAGCAAACCACTCTGCTTACTCCCAAAATGGCGCTGTCATAGATAAAAGGCAGAACATCTCGGTAGGCAACCCTGGTCCTGGAGTGCTGGATTCAGTCAGATGGATATTTGCAGAAGCAATGCAGGTTAAGTACCTTACTCAAAGGTACTACATCACCAGAACCGAACCCTCCAGCTCTTGGAAGCCCGGCTCCCAAACCATCATGCTAAACTTCTGCCCAGTATGTTCAGTTCTCAATAATAACAAGCTAAGTATGACATATTGACCCAGAAGAACATCTGAGGCAGGTTTCAGCATTGCTTTTATTTAGTCACCCAGACACAAATAACCCATCTTATTTTCTCATATTCAATGTGGAGATTAAAAAATAATTTTGACATGGGTATTGACTCTTTCTGGAACAACACAAATTATTCATCTGTTCTCAAGCTGTCTTTCAGCATTTGGGGACTGGTACTCACCACACAACATTAATAAAATGCTGTTATGTTACACTCTCATTACTAACTCAATGTTAGGTTTTTTTGCTTTCAAATTTTCATATATTAATACAATACTATACTTTTTCCCACACTGTGGGTGCATATGTTAATGAAACCAACCGCTCACAAAACTGAATTTAATTCTGAGAATAATTTAATGAATCCATATGCTGCCATGCCAGTGGGGAAATCCTAAAGAGCCCAACATGTGAACATTTTTTTCCACTGAGCAAACTCACTGCTCAATAGAAAAACCATAGCAGAACGTTTTTCTATGTAAGGGACATCCATGTTTCATCACCTAGCAGTAACCAGCGCTGTTCAGTCGAGCATCCACGGTCTGTCTGCACAAGCTCCACATCAAATATTTCCTTCCATCCCTGTGTCAGTGTGAAAGGTAACCATGGCAGGCGGCACGTGATTTAGAGGGACGTACATTCTTGTCTGCAATCTCCCAGATTGATATCAGAGGATACAGCAATGAGCAATGAGCCCATCCAGTGAATATGAGTCATGGTACCAAATTTAGAGAAAAGAAGTAAAACACATTTCTAACAAATCTGAAATGTCTTAGACCTTTGCACAGTAAAGCATGTATAAACTAATATTTATGATATGCAGATACAAAATGCGTGTTCAGTTAATAGCCAACAAATAAACCTGTCAGAACTCATAGAGATATATTTCACTTACCTGGGTGCCCGCTCACTTACTAGAGCATGCTCAGTCTCTCTTCGCGTGGACACTAATGAAAGGTGAAGGTCAATTTAATGGAGAGAAGCCCTGCTATTCTCAATCTATATCCTGTAGAAAGTGACTCACCTTTCTGTGGAAAGAGACACCTTTACAGACACAGGCCCTGTCCTTATTTACGAATGGCTCTTCGCCCTCGCCTCGCCTCGGACGTGTCCGCGTGGTGAATCCATGTGGAGCAGAGGAAAAGGTGCACGCTGTCCCAAGTTAACCTCAAGGCTGTCCTTCCTCCTCTTTCTCTTTAAAGCACCATCTGGGCTTCCACTGGCTTTAATGGCACGTAGCGGAGCTGCTAAACTAAAATCTCAGGCCTCTGTTTGGTTGCCCAAAATACAAAAACAGTCCGTGGTGCACGACTGAAAAAATGTAATATCTGGTGAAATGTGTGAAAGGAAAAGTTCAACCGGGTGAGATTTTATATACGCCTTAGTCACTTGGAAAAGATGTAGGGTAGACTCAAGTCCAGCATTTTTTCTGCATGGATATATAGCTAAAATCTTTGCTACAAATTAATAATTACTATATAATAATTGCGTATTACTTGACTAAAAAATAGATGAGATTATTCAAAAAAGTTAATACAGGTATGAGGATGTTTGTGTGTATGAGTAAAACCATCAATATTACTTATTTAGTTTATTTTTCAGTTAAATCTATTATTTTGCTATTTGTTGTATTAATTGTGTTGATGTCATTTGTCATTTAACAGTTAACACAGGCCCTTAAAAGAAGGGAAAGCAGATAAAACTCAGAGCAATGGGAGATTAACGCCCTGCTTATTGAACCTGTTTTGGAGTTTGATTACGCAGCATCTGTTGTGTGTTATTGTCTCATTGACTTTGAACCAGAAGGCACACTGGGGGCCACAACCACCACATGGCTGAGGTCAGAGAGGCACGCAGATGCGGGAATCTGGACTGGGAGTATGCGTGACTGGGAGCAGTTGAAAAGGAGGGCCCTGCGCTAATCCTGCTAGCCAACTGTTTGGCTTCACTCTGGATGATAAGGGCTAGCTGGCAAGGCTCAGAGATGGGGCCGGTGGGGAGGGTGATGAATGCACCTACTGAGCCACAAAGCCCCATCACCTTCAGTCATGAAGTTGTAATTCATCATCGCGCCACTGGCATTTTTGAGGAGTCTGAATACCATTACTCTGAATGCAGGTCTCGACTCTCGCCCTGGCCCCCATCAGAAATTCATCTCTGTCAGTCATTCCGAGCGCACATCACTTGGGCTGCCACTGATTTCTTTCTGATTCCTTCATTTTGAGGAGAAGATTACTTACCCAGCCTCTGTCTCCGGCATCGCCCTGCCAGCCTCAAGCATTTGCGCAGAGGAGTCCAGAAATGAGAGCATTTTACTGGCCCATATGGCAGAAATCCAGGGAGCTTAAATCCATACATCCAAAGTACATCTTAACTTCTATTCATTCCCTGTCAATAAAAAATGAGCCAACCCCTGGTAAAATATTTTCTTTTTTCCCAGCGATAACTTTCTCCAAGTCCAGTCAAAGAAGCCCCCTTTCGTTATTACATAATACATCACAATAAACAATAGGGGAGAAGCCAGAGTACCACACCAAGGATATTTACACAGCCGTTTATTATGGCCATTTTTCCAGCAATGTCAGAGATTAAATATACTATTCCCTCTGCTGCCTAACTTTGACTGAGTATGTTCGTCAGACTGCCTCTTGTAAGGCTAAGCAGTGGGAGAGATTGAAGAGAGGTAAAACACAAGGCTTACTGCACCGAAGTTAAAAGAGGAAGTCATCAATTACCAGTATCACAGTATGATATGCAACTCCAAAGCGAAAATGAAAGAGGTCCAGATAGTGTGGAATTTTAAGCCTCTTTTCAATGGCATAGGATTGCCACCCAGCCAGAAAGATGAAGCCCACAGTTTCACTTTTGAGGCAGCTCCCTCTCCTTTAGAACTAAAGAGGATGCTCACTGATGTAATGATGGTTGAAATTAGGTTTCATGGACCCCGGGTCCGGGTGGAGCTACACTTTGCTGTCAGTCTTTGATTTGTCTGAACCAATCAAAACAGCTTTTAATCATTGGTCCAAATGGTAGCCCCTCCCAAATCCTGGTTTCAAGGAAAGCTTACCCCATCATTGTGCTTATGTCCAGTTTGATGTATTCCAGACATGGTGACACACTCATTGGTTAATGTATGCATAGCTTATTAATAAGACATGGTGACACACTCATTGGTTAATGTATGCATGGGTTATTACTAAGACATGGTGACACACTCATTGGTTAATGTATGCATGGGTTATTACTAAGACATGGTGACACACTCATTGGTTAATGTATGCATGGGTTATTACTAAAACTGTCAGCAGCACAAAAGAGTAAGACAAAATAAGTGAGAAAATTGGATGCATAATATCAGGTTAGATTTTTCATCTCTATGGACCAAACGTAACCACCGTGACTAACAATTCACGACAGTACCACATTGCATTGATATAGATGTATGTAACTGAAAGGAGTGCAAGTACATATCGTAGTCTATTTTAGTCAGCAGCATGTGCGAGGTAACCCATCTGCAACCATCTGAACTCTATCAACATTTGATAGACTGAGGCAATTTCAAGGTGGCTTGAGTCTAATTTAAATATGGCGCTAGCTCATATGCAAGAGAAACTCGGTGTTGGCTTATTTCTTTACATCTCACATGTGCTGAAGCACTTTGATTCACGAGGTGCTGGGAGCCTGCTTTCATTTCCAATCATTTGCCCTGCTTACAACTGAGACTGAAAACTGTTCATTTTAATCTATTTATATTCTGACCCCCGAGATTGTCTCTGAAAATTGTTTAGTGGTAAGTCAACTGCAAATTTTATCTACCTGCTGTGTCTAATTCATGCCATCTCCCACCGGATTTCAGGGGGAGGAGAGGATAAGACATCCAAAGTAAACACATGCAAGGCACCAACAAGAAAACACATTTATTGATCCACAAACTTAACTCACTGTAATGCATTGCATCATGTAAAACATAATTTATATCAATGAAAAAGAGAACATTTATATTGGTTGTTGAATGTATTGTTTCAGTGATGCATATAAAGACAACAATAAGCTATTTATGCAGCTCCTCTCACACAGTCGCTCAAAGCTCAGTGGCACAAGAAAGCAGGAGCAGAGAGAAAAACACCCACAGAAGAAGAAAGACAGTGGTATGTGGCAGACAAGGTCACTGGATTCTCAGGACTCAACATCACAACCTTGTGAGCAAATAGTGTGTGTTTTAACAAACCTAAGGAACTGTAGATAATTCAACCTCTTGCTTCCACCGTTATGTATCACTCATTATGTAAAATGGATGTATTGTTTTAAAATGTATAAGCGTCTAAACCTGGCATGTGTTTCAGAATTCAGAATGCATGCGTTTCGTTGAAATGGCAATGATAAATAAAGTATCAGGGTAGTTATTTTTCCCAAATGGCACAGAGTCGTACCAGCCCTGGTTCTGGTATGATTCACCATGTCTTCAGTGATTCCACTTGAAAACAGGCTGATATCAGGCTGTCATCTGAAGAAGAATATAGAATAACTAAATCAGCATACTGAGAGAACGGACTGTTCTACAGCCAAAGACAACAGAAAGAAAGGAACGCGCAGTAATTCTTTTTCTGTCCTGGCAGATGATAGGGGTGACACTTGATGTTGTTTACATAAAGATCTGACAGTGCCTTGCTGTGCTTTTGCATCTAGAGAGACTCCCTGCACTTTATTAAGCCAACATTGAGGATAAGGACAAACTGCGTCAGTATATCATTAATGTTCTTAGTTACGACTAAAGCGTAAATTATGCCAATGGTACATTTACATAAATAATGGCTGTATGTATCTGTAGATAATGATAGATGCAAATGTCTGTGGTCAGTCTCTTTTTTGCCCAACCAGAGTGGCCTGAGGAGCCAGCAGCATCAAATAAAATGAATGCTTGGTGAAAAAAATTAAAGTTTTTAAAGAATATAAAAAGTAAATGTTCTGAATAGTTTATAAATATTTGATGATAAAATAAAGAGCATAAACACAAAAACAAAATCACAAATTAAATTGAGAGTTGGATACATTTTTTACAAGATATTGCAAAATACATTTTTGTTGATGAAAATCAAACTGAGTTGAGGAAATATTGTAATGGGGTTTTTATTTTATAGTGCTGCAAAATTAATGAAATGCTGCTGGAAGTGAAATTGAGTTTAAGAAATATTTTAAAAGGTTGTGTTCAACAATGAATGTGGTTTGTGAATATTTATAGCATGCACATGTAAAAGAACACAGGAAAGACTGAGAAAAGAAATGAAGGAAGCAAGCTAAAGGCTAAGCTAGCACTATACAGAGAATTCTGGGAAAATGACATATGAAAGTGACCAGACCTCTGTGAAGCAAACTGAGAAAAATGCTGCACTGGTACTCACATTTGTGTCTTACACTCTTTTGGGGAGACATGGAAGAAACAAGGCAACTGAATTACTGTAGAATATATATAGCCCTTCATGTTTTATCCATAAAGACAGACTGAAGACTCACCTCTTCAGACTGCACCTCTCCCCTCCCCTCCCTTGCTCTTTGTAATGTCTCTACCCTTATTTGCTCTTGTGAAACTGTGATTTATTTTAATCTAGGCTGTTGTTTATTTCTCCTTAGATAGTCAGTAAGGGAGTCCTGATCTATTCGATCACCTTTGGCACTTGGGACTTCACCCCTCTCTAGGGTTATCTTTGCACTTTTTGTACCATTCTCATGCACTTTACCTTGTCATTAATGTAATGTAATAAAATAAACACAGTGGTTTGCATTCAATCAGCATTTACCCTTGACTTCACCTCAAATGTTCATTCGAACGACAAAAGTTTGGCAAGTTGATTGTTGGCGACTGGTGAACTGCGTTGTGAAGATAACACCCACATTTATCTATCTCATCCTGACATGTTCCAGCTCTGTGTCACATCTTATAGTTCAAAGTAATGTTTCCCAATGACCCACATCAGAAAATGGACAATTTAGTGAAACTCTGAATATTTTCACCCAAAGGATCAATTTTCTTACTTCCTCGTATGTGACAGATATGACTCAGCTAGCCTGTTCGGAAAGTTATAGAGTGAACAAGGGGATTACTTTTCCAACTAGTTAAGTAAACTCCGATGTCACCACTCTATGCTTCCTTTTTATGAGTATTTTTTCAGGTAAAAATTGGAAGTTTATTTGGCTGTAGTGAGAATTTTGAGATCCACATTGACTGATTCCAGACCACCGTGTCATAGATTACGGTATCCAACAATGGTGGGTAGTTTGCTATGAGTGTACTTCCCTAACCATCCAAGAATTGGAAAACCAAAAAAAAAATATTTGAAAACATTTGATTTTGGACTTGGGAGAAACAATTGCCTTTGAGACAGCTATTCGATTTTACAACCACTACATGTAAAAAAAACATGATGTACCAGAGGTATGCTTTCTGTTTGGTTTCACTATAGTTTCAAAAATATATATATTGCACACTTGGGTGTTCTTCATTTTGAAAGTGGTACACACAGTAGTCCTAAAAACAGCACCATTGAAGTCAATGGAATTTAGAGCAAATCAATAGAAATATCTTCACTGAGGTAGCAACAGTTATGCAATAGAAATGCCAGAAGCATCTTTCACATGGTGGTGGCATTGCAACTGTACTGTACTGATGCCTTGTAGAGTTATTATATAACATATATCTCTATTAGTCTATTAAGCAGAACAAAACTCCATTATTTCCATGGAATAAAATACGTTGGGTTTCAAATATGTTATTGTGTGCTGTGTTTGTTCTCACCTAACCTTATTTAGTTTTTCTTAGCTCTCTTTTGTTCCACAAAAGTGTTGTACTTATTTTTTGGTTTTATTTTTGCAGTCACAGAACATCAAAGAAACACTGTCTTGCACTTAATATTCAAGCATAAATACTGATTGCCTCCCAAATTATAAAACTATATGTAGAAAAACAGGAATCCTTTGTGACAAATTAAACTCAAATATAATATTTTGATAATAAAAATATACACATGTAATAAAATCCTCTTATTCTGTGCGTATGCATTTTCATGATAATTATGTAACTTTTCCTCACCACACTGAAAATAATGACAAAACTTTAAAAGATACTCAAACTTGATTTTCTTCCTCCAAGAAAAGCAGCTGTAAGGACATTATGAGAAAATTAAATATGTTACATTTCTCTGTAGCAAGCCGAAGTATATCAAAAAAACAGCATATAATCATCTAATGAGGTGCTGCTACCACCATCCAAAGAGTTTGGAGGAAAGAAGAGGAAGACTCAGGCACTTAAATCAGCTCCGTTCTCTCACTGCCTCCACCATGGAAGAGGTCTACAGGGAACCTGGAAAAGAGAAACTATTAATCTGTGCTTTGATTAGTGGCCTCAATTAAAACATTATTTCATGGCAGTATTTTATTATACTTGTGTTGATTCTGTTACAACACATTTTGGAAAGGTATTTGAACATGATAAAAGTCAAAATTTGCATTTAAATTGACACAATGATCTTAACAAATAAAGTGGAATACTAAAAGGCTTGAATATAAAATGCATTCAAATAAAAGTTTATTATTCTCCCCACATAATGAAGGCAAAGGACTCAGCAATGACGGGCGCACACTAGCCTCAACACACACACAAATGCATATTACATAACCAATTACTTATGATACTAATATGATTAATGAATTTGTTCAGAAGGCCTCATTAGTTAAAAAAAAAAGATTTTCATTAATTTGCCTGATAATGTTGAGAACTGAGATTGCAAGTCATATTTCCCGTGACATAACTTAATGCAAGTTATGTGCTTGATTGATGGCTGAGTCATTAACAATAAAATTCCACTTGCAGGAGATTTCCACCATGCATTTCATTTAACATTAAAATTATTTTATTCATTCTAATAAAATAATGACCTCTGTTATTTAGATCTTAGTCATGCAGACTTGAAAAAAAATCAATGATCTTGGAAAACATGGCAATTGACTTCCTATTTAATTTTAATTACACAAAAACATAAATAAGTAATAGTTCTGTGTTTTTCCTCCATTTTGTTCTTTGTGAAAGTTTCAGTCACAAAGGTTAATGCAGTAGATCCACGTGCAGCCATTATTTCCTGTGTGTTTACTGCAGGTTTAACACTTCCTCTCCACTGCTATCGTCCACCTGAGGACATCTCAGCCGGTGAAGGATGTAGGTGCCTTAACAACCAGGTGTTTCCATGGTGACCGGCATGTTCTGGATTCAACCCCATCTCATTCAAGCCCATGAGCCCATGGGCCACAGCCAGGTACACCACCTGGGAGCTCCGTCTTCTCACAATCAAAATCATGAAAACTGTATACAATTAATGAAATACAAAGACATTCTGTACCTTTACTGACATTAATGATATTCTATTCTAGGTATTTTTGAATTACCAATCACATTGTTCTATTGCTTTACCATCCTCCGTCACTGTCATATTGTTGTCCTCTTGCTATGATGTGCTTGTTTGCATCCAGTGAGCACAAATTATAATGTCTAATCTTTGTTGTTCTTTTAGCCATGCTCCTCTTGAGGACGAAAAGCACGCTTGCATATTAAAATCCTCCCTCTGTCTCCCTCCCTCTACAACTGAAGCCAAACGAATCCAATTTGTTATACACTTTTACAAAATCATTGCAGGGTTAGATCAAGGACAGCACTGTGGCAAGAGGCAGTCTGTACTTAAATATAGAAGCAGAAACCGCTCACTGTATTTGAGAAACTAGGGGGATAGAGGAAATGTAAGAGTTGAGTATCTGGTTATCTAAAGAACTTGTAAGGAATAAACCCAGACTGGCGGTGCAGTTCTATGTAAATAAACCACGACAGGGTGGTGTGATGTGGCCCCGAGGCAAAGTTACGTTGTACTCAGTTATTGAAATTAAATTCAACGTTCCCATTTATTGTAAAATTTGACATTGAAAATGGTAGATCATACGATAGTACGCTGGAGACTTGATGTTTGAAATTGTGATCTCACTGTGGTGTTATGTTCAGGTGTTATTTTGTTATGTTCATGTTATTTTTCCGTTATGTTCTCTTGTAAATAGAATCTTCAGTAAATTTGAATGAGCTTGCGTATTAATTTCGAACGGTGATAAGGCCACTTTCACTGGAACTACTTCATAGCCATCCATTATTACTGTGCATTCACTAGGAAATAATGCACACCCCTCGAGCGAATCAGAAACAAGTATTTAACCAAGCCATGGTATAAGCAGTGATACTAGAGCCAATTCTACTCATGGAAAAAGCTGGCATTGCTGGTCAGGGATGGATCTCAGGATATGAGACACTATGCTGTGTTAAGGACCAGTGCAGTATGTGTCACCCAAATGAGAGAAAATTTCAAAGAGGAGCTGTTGCCTATGTCCTTTTATAAAGTAACATTTTAGATGAGTCAGAACTAATGAAACTAAAACAGGCAGAAGTGATTGTGAGAATTTTTCTGCACTCCCAATGTTGTGGTATATCCCATTTTTATATAGTGCATTATGAAGTGAAAGACTCTGAAATGATGGCACATCAAGGAAATATATCGTCTAAAAGACAGGCGCCTTTCCTGGAGACACAATGACTCATCTATATACAGTTTTTTTGTATGGGTATGGGGCTGAATCAAATTGTGTTTGAAGAGCCGCAATGATGGTGGGAATTTTGCTTAGGGGTTCATGACATGCTGTAAATTCCATTATCTGCAAATTGCAGAGGTATTTGGGAGAAAAATATGGGCACAAAATGATGTTGATTGAATCAGATCAGTACAAAAGTAATAACTTCATGCTCATTTGTTTTGGTAAGTCTCACGAGCGCATTGATAGGCTGTAAAATGTTCATTTCAGATGGTCGGCATCCACCCATTTGGGTTTTGACTTCGGTCCATGCGCAGAGGAAATATTAGAAAATATCATTTGAAGTGGCTGACTTGACTGGGTTTATATGGGAGAGTGCTGCTTTTCATGCTGGACTCAGAATCTTCAAAGGTATACCTCAATAGGAGAGAGCCGTAGGGGGCCAATGCCCCCTTTGGCCTCTCTGTATTTTCTGAGAATGCTCTCCAGTGAAGGTGGCGGTGTCACCCCCTGATCTTTTTCACTTAGAATATCACTGAGTTCTGACTGACTCACTTCACAATTTGAGCCATATTTTAGCCACCTTAGTACACAAGTGCATTGAAGGTGAATCCAAATCCATTTTTGAAGTTTTCTGGTGGTAGTTTGTTTTTTTAATTACCTGCAGGTGTGTTTTGAGCATAAACAAAATAAGCCAATCAGTGTTATCTTCCACTCCGATACACAAACTACTCTATAAATGCAAACACCACTATCAAAGGTTCAATCTGAAATTCAATTATTGTCCTAATGTTGCTTAGGTCTCTTCATGGAATATTCAATTAAATATATGTTGGAAATACCTATATTGTTGCAAAAATTGAGCGTATTGAATTGGAAGTACATGAAATACACACAACAAAAGTATAACTTTCAGGACAGTATGCAGTGATGAGTTAACAGAATCCATCTGTAAGAGATCAATATTTCCATCAACATTGTGCTTCTCACATTTTGCAGTGAGTGGCTTCTTCTAGCGCAATGTACAGTATGACAGCACAGACTGACTGGGGCATTGTGCCTTGCTGTTGTTTCCTTTGCTTCTAACATGAAAACTCAATCACAAACCATAATGTATGATTGATATCTCCTTTCCCCAAAGGAAATGAGCAGGCAAGAAACGGGACAGTTTCCTGATATTTTTTGGCATTTCATCTTAGCCCGAGGGGCGGGTTTGATCAAAATCACAGTCCAAGATCGCATCCCCAAAAATCCACAGCGCTTTTCCTTTATGTACTTTACTTTCTGCTTTGTCAAAGCAATTTACACCAGCCGCAAGGTCACAGCATCTTTTGTGTGTGCACAGCGCTCCCCATGCAGCCAGTGACGACACACCACATCAGGGTAAAGACATAAGAGCATGCTTCCTCCTGGATAATTTTCTCAGCCACCACAAGACCCAGCCTGGAACTGCGACCTCAGACTAGAACATGCAAAGCCAATGTTGCGCCGGTACCATTTAAAAATCCCAGATGCAATCCGATTTACAACTGTACAAACACAGCTCACTGAGCAACAATACGAATTCCATTATGCATTACACTTTATGTGTTACGATTAATGCTTTGGAGTTGCTATTGTTATGTGTTAATGTTATATGGATTTTGAACTTAACTCTTAAAAGGTCACAATTTTTAACTGATGCACAAAGACTGACTTTTCTGCAAAAGCAATCTTACAGGTCTGTGGAAAGCCAATACAGTAAGTGTTTAACTGCACTGGCAAGGCACCATTTGGCTAAGCTTCACCGGGGAGGAAGTGAGGGTTAAGTTGGTTAAGTTCATCAATCTCATTGCTCTCTAGCGACCACTCCTGGTCAGCAGGATGCCTACATGTGTACAGCACCAAAGAAAGGCCAGCTTCATCATCTTCCGATGACATTGGTAGCATGTAGTTTCTGGTGTATCTACAGTGTTTAAAGCAGTGAGGTCACGGCTTCCTCCTCCTGAGTCTTGGAGAGAGGGTTGTTTTTGTCAGTTTGGCTGAGTTTGGGGGGGAAATAAAAGAAAAAACTATTGCAAAAATCAATGGTTATATTTCAAGGAATTTTATGTATGGATAAAACTAAAAATGTACCATGGGTACTCTTACTTGATCTAAATCGCAATAAGGAGTCTGGCAACCCAGTATTAATGTACTGATAGGGTGTTTGCTTTTCATTAAATGAAGCTACAACAGCCTTCAGGTGGCTCACTTTGTAAAATTGCTGGAAGTCCAAGCTGTGCTCTTGCCTGCTGTGGCCGGAGGTTCACATTGGTCAGCTTTGCTGGTGAAGAATACCAGTTAAGCCCAGTTAAAATCCACCGTCTCTTCACTCTTTTGCGTGCAGCTGGGAACCTGCGAGATTTAACTTTGTGTGCTGACAGTACAGGCAGTACCTGATGGGCAGTGCATCTGCAGTGTGGAAATAAACGAGGGGTGACTGTCACATGAATCAGAGGAGAATACCCTCAGTGGGAGGCAATCACTTGGTGGTTCTGTGAGAACAGTAGTTCAATGTGAGAGGGAATATAAGGGAAACATGCTAAATAACAGAATTACAAATGACTCATTGTATAAAACATTATGTTTTTCATTATGTTTAAAATTTTCTGCTAATTTTAATGCCTCCAATTGCAGCTGAATTATTAGCTAACCATAGTGCCTGAAGCTAATGTAACACTGTTGATGTAAGCTAGGCACAGTAGTTCTAAATCCAGTATATTTTCCAACAGCATCATAAGAAAAATTAGAACCCCACTGAACTCTGCTTAACCTGACACATATATCCCTGGGGCAATTGGGAGACCACGAAGGTTCTCAAATATTCCTATGACAAGACACTCCAACCTTTTGGGACCAGGACTGTAGCCAGAGTTCAAAAGGATAAACCTATGCCCGGGGCACAGGAGTGGGACCCAAATGTTTAACAACCCCAAGGAGCAAACTTTCAGCGGGTAATTCCTGCAAACACTGTCAGTGCTGCAGTGCTCCTGTCAGGAGTCACACTAGCGCCTCCTGATAACCCTCCCACACAGGTACTGGGACCCACCCACACGAACAACCAAGACACAGGGAGTCAGGTCAGCAGAGACTTTATTAGGTTTCTTTTTTTAAAACAGCAAAACTCATGCTCGGGCAGCCACCCACTTTGACCTCCCCTCCCCCTTTCCAACTCCCCCCTCCTCCGCTAGCCCCTACTGGCTGGCCCGGTGTCGCGTGGGAGAACTCCCGGGAGAGGGACTTCCCCACACCTACACCACAATCCAAACCACGCCAACAAGGTAACCCTGTGCCACACTCACTCCACACAGTGTTAAGATTGAGACCCTCTCCCAGGCCTGCCCACACGGCACAGGCCAGCCCCCTCTTGGCCAACACAGGGGGGAGTAACTCACGCTGGGAGGGAGGTCCACACACTCACACGCATTCACACAAACGAAACTAAGGGTGGGGCGCGACTCGGCCCGCGCCACCAGAAGCCGGGCCTCCTCCGCGCCCCAAAATAAAAAACAAAACCAACGAAAACCAGGCTGAGACTGCCGCTCCTCCAGCCTCCAGGAACCGCCGCGACCGCACGCTGGTGGACTCCCAGTCTTCCAACTCCGCTGGGCCTGGGACGGGGAAGGCTAGAGAGGGAGAGGCAAAATACCAGGTCACCCCTCAGTGGACTGGGCAGAGCAAGGACACACACACACGCTGTTTACTTTTGTGGTTACGTTCCTCTCACCACCGGGGCATGCCCCCGCTCGCCTTCTGCCCAGCCCGGGGTAGCAGCTTCACCGCTGTCGCCTTCTCCCTCCTCTAGCGCTGATATTGGGGTTCCTCCGTCCCTTCCCTCAGCCGGTCGCCGCCACGGTTCCAGGCGTGCAGTCCCTGCCTCCTCTTCACTCGCACGCACCCTAAAAAGAAATCCCCCCGTGGGATTTCGGAAGAAAAAATAAACAAAACCGAAAGGAAAAAAAACGAAACCAAAAAAACAACGAAATCGCCGGCAAAAATTCAAAACTCAAAACCAACCGAAACAAATCGAAACTCTCAAAATAAACAAAAATAACCCCGTCTAAAAACCCAGCATACTGCAGGTTCCTTCCAGGCTGCCCAAGCCCAGTCTGCCTCGTCCCCCGCTCTCTTATCCTGACTCCCTGCGCGGAGGGAACGAGAGACAGCTGCGGCAGATTACCAATCAGGCAAAGCAAGGGAGACAACCCACCCTGATCCACATACCGCACGCGTGCCCCAAATTACCAATAAAGAAAAACTCACCCAAGCAACGGCACGTCAGGCTCACCTCCTGACAACTCCCCCCGCTTTACCCGTAGTCGTCCCGACTACGCCTCTTCAATGTACCGGCGCGGGGGTTGCCCTCGTGTCTCACGTGCAGAGCGACGGAGGGGCACCACTTCCGGCTGCACAGGAGGCTCCGCCGCCTCCCCCTGATGCTGTTCCTCTAGGGGAACAGCAGGCTCACGAACAGGACCCCGGGCAGGGACCCACACCGGGTTCCAGCCCCAAGCCCACCTCCGCGGACCCGGCTCTGGTTCCCGTTCGGCTTCCTCCTCCACTGGGGGCTCCCTCCAGGCATCACCCACGGGGCAGGCACGCAGGTTGTTCCGGTGTAGGGTCCGCTCTTCCCGACCTCCCTCGGGACGGACCACATACACCGGCCGATCCGGCTGCAGCTGGCGGACAACGACAAAAGGACGAGGAGACCATCTCGGGGCCAGCTTACCTCGCTCCCGGCGCCTGAAGTTCCGCACCAGCACCCGGTCCCCCGGCAACAACGGCAAGGTCTTCAGCCGCCGATCGTACCTCTCCTTGTCCCGCAGCTGCTGGCGTCGTACAGACTCCAGCACCTTTTCATACACCCCGGACAAGGTACGATGGTGTGCCCGCACCCACCCCTCCATATTCCACTTCCTTGGGGTGGGGGGCACATTCATTGCCAGGTCCACCGGGAGCCGGGCATGCCGCCCGGTCAGGACGTAGTGCGGGGCGAAGCCGGTGCTGCTGTGCATGGCATTATTATATGCCTGGAGCAGAGCGGGCAGGCGCTCCGGCCACCGGCCTTGTTCTTCCTCCTGGAGAGACCCTAAGAGAGACAGCAGAGTCTGATTAAACCGTTCGCAGGCCCCATTGCCCTGGGGGTGGTAGGGGGTAGTGCGGATCTTAATGCACCCATAGAGCTCACAGAACGAGGCTACCAGGGAGGACTCAAAGGCCGCCCCTCGGTCGGAGAGGAGCCGCTCGGGGCATCCCCAGTGCTGCACCACCGATCCCCACAAGGCCCTCACCGCCGTCCCGGCCGACTGGTCCCGCACGGGCACTGCCCAGCCGTACCTAGAAAACAAGTCAGTGAGGACCAGCAGGTACGGATACACATCACCGGGACGCCCCAGCGCCAGATGGTCCATGGCCACCACCTCCAAAGGATAAGAGGTGGAGAGGGGGACAAGGGGGGCCCGTACCTCCGGCCCGGCCTTGGCCACCACACACTGCCCGCACTCGGCGGTCCACCGCCGGATGTCGTTCCCCAACCCCGGCCAGTAGAACCGCCGACGCAGGACAGCCTCCACCTTATTGGCACCCAGATGGCCCAAGGCCTGATGGTACCGCTGCCAGACGCCCCGCGCCACCCTCCGGGGCACCAGTACCTGCAGCAGCGGCCCATCCTCCAGGGGATCTAACACCCGGCGGTACAGGACACCCCCCTCAACCCGCAAACGCTCCCACTCCCTCCACCACCTACCCTCCTCCGGTGGGGCCAGCCTCCTCTCCTCCCGCCGAGGGGGCTCCCCCCGCCGCACACGCTCCGCCAGGGCCCGCAGATGGTCATCCTCCCGCTGCAGAGCCGACCAGTCCCAGGCATCCTCCACTGCTGGGCCGCTGGACACCTGACCCACCTCCACAACCCCTGGGCCCTCGGGCAGCCGGGACAGCGAATCAGCATTAGCGTTGCGGGCCCCTGGCCGGTACTTGATTTCCAGGTCAAAGCTGGCCAGCTGACCCACCCACCGCTGCTCTGTCGCCCCCAGCCGCGCCGTGGACAGATGTACCAGGGGATTGTGGTCAGTGTAGGCCGTGACTTTTACGCCCCAGAGGTAATCCTTAAACTTCTCTGTCACGGCCCATTTCAGGGCCAGCAGCTCCAGCTTGAAGGCGCTGTAGTTCTGGTCGTTCCTCTCAGCGGGGTGCAGGCTCCGACTGGCGTACGCAATCACCCTCTCCTTTCCGCCCTGCACCTGGGACAGGACGGCCCCCAGCCCCTCCATACTCGCATCTGTGTAAAGACGGAAAGGAAGGGAAAAGTCTGCATACGCGAGCACGGGCGCAGAGAGCAGGGCCGCCTTCAACCCCTCAAAGGCGCACTGACACTCGGTGCCCCACTCCACCCGCCGCGTGCTCTTACCCCGGGCCGCGGTCCCCTCCAGCAACCGGTGCAGGGGAGCCGCGATCTTAGAGAAAGCGGGGATGAACCGTCGATAGTAGCCGGCAAACCCGAGAAAGGCCCTCACCTGCCGCACCGTCTCAGGCGCCGGCCAGTCCCGGACCGCAGCTGTCTTGTCCGGGTCCGTAGCCACCCCCGCGGAACTCACCACATGCCCCAGGTACCGTACTTCCTTCCGGAAGAATCGGCACTTCTGGGGCTGGAGCTTCAGCCCGTACTGGCTCAGCCGCTCAAACACCGCCTCCAGGTGATGCAGATGGCTGGAGAAGTCTGGGGAAAAAACCACGATATCATCCAAATAAATTAAAATGGAATCATTTACCAGGTCCCCCAGACACCTCTGCATCAACCGCTGGAAGGTCGCTGGAGCATTGCATAAGCCAAAAGGCATCCGCTCAAACTGGAAGAGCCCAAGGGGTGTGGCAAAGGCGGTCTTCTCACGGTCCCGCGGGTCCACCGCCACCTGCCAATACCCGCTCGCCAGATCTAAGGTCGAGAACCACTCAGCACACTTCATCCCCGTGAGTGATTCCTCAATCCGGGGGAGCGGGTAGGCATCCTTGTGGGTGACCGCGTTGAGGCGGCGGTAGTCCACGCAGAACCGCCAGGCACCATCCTTCTTCCGGACCAGGACCACAGGCGCGGCCCAGGGACTCGAGCTCTCCGTGATCACCCCGCCCTCCAGCATCCCCTGCACCAAGGACCGCAGCTCCGGGTACAGACCTGGGGGAAGAGGGCGATATCGTTCCCGACAGGGGGGAGCATTACCGGTAGGTATCTGATGGTAAATTACCTCGGTGCGGCCAAAGTCCTCCTCATGCGCCGCGAACACCCCCACCCACCGCTCCAGCAGGTCCCGAGCCCGGCCCTGTTGTTCTGGGGTGAGGCCCTCCAGCTCTGGAGGAGACAGAGGACTCCCCACCCCTAAAGGTGCCTGCGCGGTGCACACATCCACCTCTACCTCCCCCGGGCGGGGGGTCCGCAGCACCAGGTCACGCCCACCCTGTATCTGCGAGGGGAGAATGCGGGACACCGTGGCCAGGGGCCGCCGCCGGGGCAAGGAGAGAGGGTAGGGGTGCACGTTAATCAAGCGGAGGGGGACCTTCCCCCCCCGCACACAAACCACAGCCCGGCCCACCTGCCACTCTCCTCCATCCCCCACCCCCTCCAATAGACAAACCTCCCCGTCCACCTTCTCCCAACCTTCCACAGGGAGCCATTGGAGGACCTCTGAGCACGCCGGGACCTCCGCATCCGCCTTCCGGGTCAGTCGGACCACCCCCTCCAAGGGAGTGGCCGTCTGGGCCCGGACCCGGCGGCAAACCGCGAAGGCTCGTTCCCACGCCCGGCGCGCTCGACCCTGGTGGGAGACAGAGAAAGTCAGTGAGCCAGGCTGCACACCCCTAACCACCTCCTCCCAGCAGTGGGCGATCACATTCATGCCCAAGACCGCAGTGTCTGACCCCAGACACCGGTCTCGGACAATGATCGCCCCTTTTCCCGGCACCTTTACACCCCCGACCACAAAATCCATCACAACATACCCCACGAATGGAATATCCAACCCGTTGGCCGCCCGGAGGGTTAGCCACTGGAGGTTGGAGGTGTCCCGCACTGGCAGATCTCCATACCATTGCTGAAAAAACCCCTCGCTAAACAGGGTAACCTGTGAGCCCGTGTCCAGGGTGCATGGCACTTTTACCCCCCCTGCTTCCACCACCACCTCAGGGCATACCCCCAGGATGTCTTCTCGAGGTGGGCTTCCCTCACCTCCCTGCTGTTGCACCCCGCCCGCACGCCCTACTGCGGACGGGGTTGGGAGTTTAACGGCGGCCGCTGGGGGCAGTCTCGCTGCATATGGCCAGCCTGTCCACACTCCGCGCAGACCGGCTGACCTGCAGCATCCCACTGGAACCGACCCGACCTCCGTCCGGGACCGGTCCCAGCCCGGCCCTGCCCCTGCAGCGCCACCGTCTGGGGGGGTGGGGCCCGCGCCAACTGCTGCTGAATCTCGTTAATCAGGGTCTTCCCCAGGGTCGCCATTTGGTCCTGGAGCTCCCGCCACAGCTCCGCGCGCACCTCCTCCTTCCACCGCTCCACGTCCATTGCCGGCGCTGGAACCACAGGCGCCCTAGCTGGATCAGAACGAGAAACAAAGCAAGCGGCCCCTTCATCCCCTCGCTGCTCCAGCTCCAGTTCCCGGGCCTCCCGGCACACCTCTGAGAAGGTGCTAGCCGGTTGGCGCCTCACCAGCCGCTGGAGCTCCTGCCTCACGGGGCCCCCCCGCAGGCCCAGGAGGAACTGATCCCGAAGGATCTCGTCATCCACCCTCTCATCCCCTGGCTCCCGGGCCCGCCACCTCGCATGCAGCTCCCTCAGCCGCAAGAGGTACACCTCCAGCGCCTCCTCGGAGCTCTGATGGCATTGGAAAAAACGGGAGCGGGCCACAGCCAGGGGGACCGGACGACCAAATAGCTCCTCCAAAAGGGCCCACACCAGGGCCACCGTGTTCCGCCGCTCAGCCGGAACAAGCAGCACCTCCCGCCGGGCACGCCCTTCTAGAGCCCCTACCATGAAGTCCACCTGCTGGACTTCAGTGAGACCCTGTGCCCGGAGCATAGCCTGCATCTGATCCCGCCATTCCCCAAACTTGGTAGAGCCCTCCTCACCAGAAAACTTGGGGACCCACGGAGTGCACATGAACCAGGGCACAGTCATACTCCCTGCCCCGCCCAATGGCAACCCACGCCCAGCCCCCCCCTGCCCCTCCATGGTGTCCGTGAGCTGGAAAGGGTGGGTCCTGCCGAACTACGCCAAAAATGAAGGGTGTCAGGAGTCACACTAGCGCCTCCTGATAACCCTCCCACACAGGTACTGGGACCCACCCACACGAACAACCAAGACACAGGGAGTCAGGTCAGCAGAGACTTTATTAGGTTTCTTTTTTTAAAACAGCAAAACTCATGCTCGGGCAGCCACCCACTTTGACCTCCCCTCCCCCTTTCCAACTCCCCCCTCCTCCGCTAGCCCCTACTGGCTGGCCCGGTGTCGCGTGGGAGAACTCCCGGGAGAGGGACTTCCCCACACCTACACCACAATCCAAACCACGCCAACAAGGTAACCCTGTGCCACACTCACTCCACACAGTGTTAAGATTGAGACCCTCTCCCAGGCCTGCCCACACGGCACAGGCCAGCCCCCTCTTGGCCAACACAGGGGGGAGTAACTCACGCTGGGAGGGAGGTCCACACACTCACACGCATTCACACAAACGAAACTAAGGGTGGGGCGCGACTCGGCCCGCGCCACCAGAAGCCGGGCCTCCTCCGCGCCCCAAAATAAAAAACAAAACCAACGAAAACCAGGCTGAGACTGCCGCTCCTCCAGCCTCCAGGAACCGCCGCGACCGCACGCTGGTGGACTCCCAGTCTTCCAACTCCGCTGGGCCTGGGACGGGGAAGGCTAGAGAGGGAGAGGCAAAATACCAGGTCACCCCTCAGTGGACTGGGCAGAGCAAGGACACACACACACGCCGTTTACTTTTGTGGTTACGTTCCTCTCACCACCGGGGCATGCCCCCGCTCGCCTTCTGCCCAGCCCGGGGTAGCAGCTTCACCGCTGTCGCCTTCTCCCTCCTCTAGCGCTGATATTGGGGTTCCTCCGTCCCTTCCCTCAGCCGGTCGCCGCCACGGTTCCAGGCGTGCAGTCCCTGCCTCCTCTTCACTCGCACGCACCCTAAAAAGAAATCCCCCCGTGGGATTTCGGAAAAAAAATAAACAAAACCGAAAGGAAAAAAAACGAAACCAAAAAAACAACGAAATCGCCGGCAAAAATTCAAAACTCAAAACCAACCGAAACAAATCGAAACTCTCAAAATAAACGAAAATAACCCCGTCTAAAAACCCAGCATACTGCAGGTTCCTTCCAGGCTGCCCAAGCCCAGTCTGCCTCGTCCCCCGCTCTCTTATCCTGACTCCCTGCGCGGAGGGAACGAGAGACAGCTGCGGCAGATTACCAATCAGGCAAAGCAAGGGAGACAACCCACCCTGATCCACATACCGCACGCGTGCCCCAAATTACCAATAAAGAAAAACTCACCCAAGCAACGGCACGTCAGGCTCACCTCCTGACACTCCCATGGTGCCCCATGATTATGTAAGGTCATATGTATGTGTGTGTGTGTGTGTGTGTGTGTGTGTCATGGCACAAAATGGCTGCTGTGCATTAGCCAGGAGGGTACCACACATTGGTGGTGATTGAGGTTAGTTCCCCCTACAGTGTAAAGTGCTGCATATCTATACAAGTATGCGTCGCTTAACGTCCAAAATACATTCTGTGAAATAGTTATGTGATTTTGACGTTGTGTGAACACCGTACTATCAAAGCTATATGGGTTGCTGTAGTGTACCTGTGTTGACTAAATAGCCAAGACACTGTACACATACAGTACTGTATTTCAGCTAATGTATCTGGCAAGGTAATATATGTGCTAAATAGGTTATGTCCTCTACGTCCCGTTCTCCATCCAGGATTTCTGAACTCCGTTATAACCTTTTGGGACCACAGACATATATGCAGTCAGATGTTGCCCAAATGGACGTTATGCAGCACATACCTGCAGTTAGTATGTATATAGAGAGAGACTAATATATGGCTTATCAAGTACAAAACTACTTACTGAGCATCACATTCATTTTGTAAAGGCCTTTCAGAAAAGAAAACAGCATTCAGTAAAACCTTTTTCATGTTTATGTCCACATACAAATTATTATAATTATAGATTTGTATACTGTCTCACAAAAAGACACTTTAAAATTGCTAAATCAGTAATAGTTATCCGAGTACAGTCACTATAAGACTTATTACTGATACTAAATATGGAAAGCTTGAATAGCTGTTTGTTGTCAGTCAACCTCCAAACCTGCAGGAACAAAGTCTGAGTGGACAGCAAGGGGCAAAATAACGACAAGGTACTTGAAAGGGATGTAAATAAAAGATGATGCCAGCAACCGTGAATTACTATTACCTCTGTAATTGAAAACACTTGGCAGTCAAATAAAATAACAGGTTTTTAGTCAAGGTCATGCCTGCGTGCAAAGAAGACAGGACAGCAGAGCAGACAAACGGCTGTTATAGGGAAACCATGTTCAGGAGAAGAGGGTGAAGGAAATCAACATTGAAGCCATTTCCATTTTAGAGCCACACCACAGCACTCCTTGGCTCTGAAATGAAAGAAGTTGCCAGTACCTCCTGCTAGAATGAAGCTTGTTCATATGCTGTTACTTTCATTATCATGAAGATCACATGTTCACTCATAGTTACGTACATAATGCTGGCGATACTTTTTATAATCATGAGGTTAAAAATTTGAATATTGGTATGATTTTAATATCTGAATACTACATTCGCTTTTTGCACATTTCTATACCATAGCAATGCACCTGCCGTGTTTTCATGTTATTCTTGGGTCACTCTGGGCCATTAGAAATGAATGACACATCTGCCCACCTTGGCATTTCAGAAAATAAAATATATGAATATAGGTCAGGCAGCAAATATTTCTTAAGCAATGCTCAAAGCAACCAGAAGATACATAATTACATACCAGAGTGTACTATATATACACTCAGATAATACCAAGAGTCTTCAGTGTTCTTTGCACAAAGTCATAGGGGAAACTTTTTTGGTAGGTCATAGAGCCATAAGTGAAGCATTAACAAACCTTTTGGTTCTTCTGCAGTTCCAATCAATTTGCTAATGGTGCATAAATATATGTCTCCCATATAGGAGTGCATTGGTTTTAGCTCCCTTTGTGCGGTGTCAGATGACAATCTTTTATTGATGCTGCTGCCTAAAACTTCCTATACCACAATCGAGTCCAAAAGTGACTGTGAGGTCATAAGTAAAAGGGTCCAATACTGCAATGCCTGGGATGTGAAGGGTAACAGAAACTAGGCTTATCACTCAGATGTTGCAGGTTCAATTCCCAGGGTGATCACTGCCAATATATTCTTGAGTGTGGTACTTAACCTGAATTTCTTCAGCAAGAATCATTCTGTTTAATGCAGACTGCAAGCAATGGTGCCGCTAAGGGGGGACCAGGGGGGCCACGGCCACCCTAATACAATCACTGCCCTTCGCCCCCAATAATGTATTTTTTTCATAATAGTTCATATTAAAGAAAATAACAGATGCATGGCCAGCCAGCCGCTTTTGACAGTTCCTGAAATTCAGTTTTGGCTTTTGGTTTTGGTGTGCCACCCAAAGATTTTCAGTGGGCCCCATCTGGCCACCCCAATGAAAAATTTCTGGGGAGGCCACTGACTGCAAGTGAAAAAAAAGGTAATTTGTGTTAGTTGCTATAGAAAATAATGATAAATGCCCAGTTACAGTTTTAGTTCTGGCAGGAGAGAGGAGTAGGAGTGGGCTATGAAGCGCAAGTGCCAAAATGGGTACATTGTTCACCTTTATAAACTGTAAAAAACATGCTGCCTGCTTGCCCATGCCTGTGTTGCAGGTGAAATGTTGTGTTATTTCCCAGGGGCTGACCATTGAAAATAATCTGTTGCATCCATATATGACGCCACGCAGCAGACAGACTTCACCCTCTGAATGTTCTGCCTGTGTTTGTCCACTTTTCTGCCTTTTTCTGATTCCTGTAACCCCTAGCTTTGTGCTTTTAGTAGATGTATTTCTGCATACTTTTGTGACTTACATATATTTGCTTTCCTTTTGATCCCAAAACTTGTATGACTAATTGAAAGTTCTATTGTTCTATTTTAAGTTCTATATTAAATGACGTTGTTATAATTTTTTTTTTAATTGGAACACAATATTATTTGTCTTCTTACAATCACTAGGGTGGAGTACTTAGGGCCTCTGACCAACACAATTTATATAATTGAGTTGACTGTCACTGTGTGTCATAAACAAAAAAAGAGGAAATGGTAGCTTTATTATGTATTTTTTTAGTTTTCAGCTGCATTAGAAGCTGGTTGGCAAAATCAGGCCACAGCAAAAACACACTTTTCAGAAATAAACTGTCAGTTAACTTAACACAGTTCGGAATTCTGTGCATGCTGAGAATTCCACAAATTTGTAAAAAAAAAAAAAAAAACGCAGGATGTTCAGCAAAGCCATTCAAAGTAGCTCAAGCAGCATGCCGTGCTAGAACAGTCTGGTGCCTGTAGCTTCAGTACTGTAGGAGGAGATAGAGTTTAATTGATTCTGTAGAAAAAAAACAACCACAGCCATTTGAATATGCATTCCTGTCAGATAACAATAGCCTCACCATGTTTCACATGCGGACTCAAAAACGTAATCTAAAAATGGGCTTCTGATGGCATTCATTTATCATGTTTCTGTGCAAGACATATCTCTAGCAGACCAGTGTACAGCTGTCATAAATAATTGTGCTGGATAACTGTAATAGGAATGAAGGCACACAGGCGAGTTCTGCTTTGAGAAAAGGCACGATGAATCACAGAGGGAAATTTAAATAGCTGCATATCCCCCATATCAACGCCTTCGTTTAATCTTTCACATTTTATGATTCCCAGAGCATGTGGTCAAAAAACTCTCTTCCACTGTTATCCTTTATTCCTCGTCACCCCTTTAAAACCCGAGGGGTCATTTTGGCTTTTTCTCATCCTTAAAATCACAAGGAGGTGGTGTTCTGGGGGCAAATACAAAAATGGCATGCAGCAAGGGGATAATCTTTGCCACTCCACCTTACTATGCTTGTTTGCTTACACAATTTATGCTTTAGGCTTGTCCAGGTTTTAATCCGCAGATACAAAATCACAAATAATAACATTTTATGTTTGTTGTTGCATGTCAGTCTTCAGATCATAAAGTCATTGTCGGGACATGGTGCAGCAGGAAGTTTCTGTGCTAAGCCATTAAACTGATGTGTTGTAACTTGCTGCCTCAGTTAGCTATGTTTACACAGCAAGAGAGGAGCAGCTAAACTGTTAGTTGAGGATGACATTCACTGCTAGCATGTGCTAACATCACAGGATATTATTCTCACCCAAGATTTGCTTTTTTTTTGGTTTAAAAGCCCCAATGGTACTCTGCATAATTTGCATAGTTTTTCCTTGAACGCAGATGAGGGGCAAAACAACTGCTTTTGCTTTATCACCCTTAGCAATTATCTTCTACCCCATTAATTATCCCAATTCATTTTTCAAACTTTATTACAGGGATCCAGTTTTACTTCCCGCTGCAGGGTAGCATTGTGTGGAGGTGAAATGCCTGGCTCATTTCTGCATATAAAAAATGGTGTTCTTTGCCCTTTCATAAGAAATCTTGTGGAAGAATTACCCGGCAGGTCTTGGCACTTGGCAAGGTGTTGGCTTTGCATTCTGGGTAACCACAGAGGGAGGAGTGTGGTCAGATGCAAAATGAAGCGCTCCTCCATGCAGTCACGACACAAGGCCTTCACACCCACCCTCACTGAACGGAGGTTAAGGCATGGAGTGCTATCTATGGAGAATTCCCTTCATGACTCAATATGGGATATGAATCCTCAAAGGCATAAGCAACAGAACTGAACTCCATATCATGATTCCTTTCCATTGTAGAGCTCTGGAGAGATGTATACTGGTGGGTGGCATATTTCTTTCGCTTGGCATAAAAGTTTATTTTACATACATAATTTCATCAGAGACAAGGAAAACAGTTCATTCAGAAAGAGCTGCATGTCACATCAATGAAAAATTGAACAGCCTTACTGAAGTACACAAGATATTCTGCCAAAAAAAAACAATGAGAGAAATCCACTTAACGGCATGCGAGGAAAGCTGACCCCTGAGCAAAGAAAGAAAATGTAATATTTGGCTGTTAATGAAGAAGCTGACTCAGGACACCTCTATTAGCTGAAGTACTGACACTTGACAGCGAGCGACATGCTATGACTCACCCATACTGCCGGCCGACATCTGGGATCAGCATGTCTAGAGAATATTGACTCACTGATTACAAATGTAACAAAAATTACACAGATAAAGAAAAAAAACGATTTATTGGAAACAAACTTTTGACAGTGTGATTGTCAACAGAAGCCATACAAACAATTTAGTATGCAGTTTCCATATTCAGTTTCAGGTGTCTCTTGACTCGGGCCAGAAAGCTGAAGCATTGGGGGGAAAAATGCAATTTTAATAATGTAGTGCAATGCCACAATAATAAAAAAATAACACAAAAATACCAACAGACAAATTTTAGTCTACATAAACATTTGTTATCACCTCGGTAGAACCATTAAGACTGGGCCAATGCACAAGGTGGCTGAGAATATTGAATTTTCAAGCAGTCATCTTCTGATTGATTGCCAATTTTAAATTTTATATATATATATATATATATATATATATATATATATATATATATATATATATATATAGAGAGAGAGAGAGAGAGAGAGAGAGAGAGAGAGAGAGAGATGCCTTTCTCGAAAACAATAGTTTCCCCTTTCCTCTTTCTGGGTAGGCTAGCACTAGAGGCCCTGCAGGCCTTATGCAGGCTCTTATGAGCCGATGATTATTTATCACTCCACAGGCAGCCCAATGCGGTACTGCAGGAGGTCCATCTTTGCCTGGAGGAGAGCCGTACCGGTGTGTCTCTCCCTAACCACGGCGGCTAGCCTGCGGGCACCTGGAGCACAGTTGACAGGACCTAATGTAGCGGTAACCAGAGGAACCCGAATAAAGCCCACGCTGACTCAAACACACTCTACCCCCTGGTAGAATGAAGACAGTCGTGTTCTGCTGCAGATCATATTTAGAAGATACCACAGGCCGAGCTGAACCTGCAATGGGTAGGATATGTTGGACAACATAAACTCGTCTTGAGTGTCTTTTACCAAACGCTCCCCCCACCCCCAAGCTGTTCTTGCATGAGTTTTGATATGTGTTCTCCTGCTTCTGGAAGTATTTTAAAAGGTCAAAAAATTAGCATAGTGGTCTCTGTCTGTGTGAGGTCAAAGCAGTTAAATGACTGCCAAGAAAGTGCTTCTGTCTGAGAGAGTTTCTTCAGTTAGTCCCCAAATATAATGAAATAACTGACATATTTACACAGCAAACCTAATATAAATACCAAAGACCTTTCAAAACAAGTAAAGGATAAAGTAGCAGAGAAGTATAGATCCAGAGAAGTCCCTGACAGCCTTTTAAAAGACCACTGTTGTGAAGTGTCAACACCCCCCCACCCACCCCAACACCTTACAGGTTTGAAAAATTTAGGAATTCTACTATAAAGCCAAAAGTGACTTTCAGAGACATATGAATGTCTATAACTGTGACAGAAGCCATTGTTCACAAAAACGTCCAGTCTTTGCACAGAGCTAACCTGCAACAGGAAGGGTAAAGACTTGTTTCGGCATTGTGACAAAGTGCACAGATAATGCTGCAGGCATGTGGCAGAATACATTTTTGTGATCAGACTCAACACAAAAAAAACTACCTTAACTTCTTGGCCTTAATTCAAAGCATCTAAATTCAATACATCTGGCACCAGCTCAACACAGCGCATCATACAGTAAACTCTGTCCCAGCTGTCACACAGGATGGAGGCTGCTTTACGGTGTGGGGAAGCTTTTCATCAAAAGAGACAGGGAAGTCAGTCTGCATTGAAGGGAGAAATTAATGGCATAAGCCAGGTCTACAGTAACACCTGCCTGAGGCAGCAAAGAATCAGAAATAGGGTCAACAATTCATGTTTCAATCTCAAAATGGCCTGTATTCAATCAATATTTGTCCTCATATTTAACTTAAAAATATATAAACATGTATTTTTAAAAAAGTAATCATAAATTCAGTTTGGCTACTTTATTTTGATGGTTCCTGAACTCACTGACCTGTTATTGGCGAGAAAAAGAAAAAAAATTCTATTTGCATAAAATGATGAGTCAAACCAAACAATAAATGTGGATTGAATCCAAACCAATGACTCAAAGTACAATGGAAAACCATTAAAAGAAGAAAATTAATATCCTTAAGTTACATTACTTTATATTAAAGGTATTTGTAAGAGGTTCTTATCCAGAGCGACTTATAAGGCAAGGTGCATAAGAATGGTATGAAAAGTGAAAAGATAACCTTAGAGAGGGTTGAAGTCCCAAGTGCCAAAGGTGACAGAATAGATCAGGACTCCTCTATAGACCAATCTAGTAAAGGATAAAATTAACAACAACCTAGGATAAAAACAAATTACAGTTAAAAACAAGTACAGATAAGTGCAGTGAACATTACAAAGAGCAGGGCAGGGGAGGGGAGAGGTGCAGCCTGAAGATGGTCCTGTGTAAGTCTAGACTAGAATCCAGTTGAAAGTTATGGAAAAACTCTCAGACTGGAGTCAATCAATGTTCCCCCAGACATTTGACAGAAGAAGAAGTATCTGAAACCAGCAATAAAGACAAGAATATCCCTCTCCTGTTTTCCAAAGCTGGTACACACCAAAAGTCTCACAGCATCCATTACTGGTTCAAATACTTTGAACAGACACAAGAGACACTCACAGGTTATCAAATACACTCACTAACAGCATCCAGTTAACATATTTTTCTAAATATATTTCTAAATTGTTTGCAAATTATTATTAATTAATCAAAATATCACATATGCTTAGATATCTTGTGTGCAGTCCAGCTGAGGCAAATCATAAAATGTAACTCAATGATGTGAGCAACTTGGAGCAGCCACTGCAAATTTAGCTCAGTATGTTTCTAACATTATTTGCATGGGATTAGAACAGGAACACTTGGACCACAACAACAACAAAGTAATTGTAATCCTCTTGGTGGTCTGTTGAGACTTCTGCATATTATGGTCTTGATAAAATCCCTAAAACCATACTTGTTTGACAACACATGAATTTTTGTATTGTTCAGTTAAAGGGTGAATTTTTAAAATGAATGGATATTTATTGTCTTTCAATTGACCTACACCTTAAAAATTTAAAATGCAAAACAAGTTGTCACAACTGCTGCTCCGATGACAATTTGAATGATGACAGATTTGATTAAAATGCTAATCAAGCTAGTTGCAACATGACTACAGTAGGTAAATGTATGTGGTGTGTAGCAGACAAAATAATGATTGTAATTACATTAGCAACGTATTTAACTACCTGGCTAGTGTTTTATGTGGCAAATACCTTTATGCAATGCTATATAATTAGCTGATATAACAGCCAGAGAGATTATACAGTTTAAGGCCCATTTGACTCATACTTGCAATCTCCAGTTACATATCACATCAAGTAGCAGAAAAATGGTTTTGCAAAATGACCAAATTAAAAAATTCAAGCCAGTAAAAATACGATGGTTTCGATTCATTGACAATTTTCTCACTTCTCTGCTGTTCATAAAGTTTCTGAATCAAACCAAATGTTGCAGGAGATGTTGCTTCTCCTACCACTTCCTTGAAACGGAGGCACCACTCTCTGTTTCCATTTTATGAGTATTTCCTCAAATGAAATCAGGAAGTACCTTCCATGGGTCTATAATACAACAACAGAGATGTGAGGCAACTATTTATAGTGATTTCTTATCCTAGAAGCCAGTCATTGGGCTCCTACTTCACTGCTTCTGAACCAAAGATTCTTCACAGTTTACTTAGCAGACTTCACTCCAACAGCTGATTCCATTTCTGTGCTCAGTGTAACCACTATCTACCTTCATTAATTGTTCAAAGATAGTGGGTATGGCTGCCAAATGAAATATGTAACAGAGAAGGTCACTTTTACTATGGATCAAACTTAGGCTGCATGGGGGCATTACAGGCCAAAATGACTTTGGGCCATAAAGTTGCTTCAGCTGAGTGAAAGGCTACTTACTGCTTTGTGTTTGTCCTCCTCTTCTGTTTCAGCCCAGAACTTTCAGTCTCGAGATGCTGAAAAAACAGACTTATAATTTATTCATTGGCAGATGCTCTTATCTAGACTGACTGGAAGGGCCATTATGGTATGGGTACATGAAGAGAATATTATACGCACTGCCAGAAAAAGGGCAGAGGTACAGGCTGAAAATAAAGAGAGAGGGTGTACCACGAAGGTTTACAGACCCTCTCCTCATTTCATGTACTGATATATAACACAGAGTGGCTTGGTGTACATGATTCATTAAGCTTTGCCTGGATGAGGGACACCTGTTTTAATTTAGGCATAACAATGTGAGATATATTACCTTGGGGTTTTAATTAAGATATATTGTAAGCTGTATATTCAGCAATAGGTTATCATATGGTGAAGAGTTTAAATGAGTTTTATAGGCTATTGTGTTGATAGCTGTAATTTTGCTTTACATAAAATCATATTGTAATTTTTTTTGTGCAGTTCCGATTGATGATGTCTCTGTCAGCAATAATTATGATCGATATTGAGCTTTCCAATTTATTGTCACACTTTCAGTTTAGCAGGTTGTGACTGTCATGGAAGTTGTGACTGTTGTGTTGTATAATGGAAGCTTGGCTGGAAATCCTACCAATCAGGGACGAGAAGAATCACCCTCATCCTTGATTGGCATTTTCATTTATAAGACTTTAACCAAGTGGAGGCTCTTAACACACTCTTAAGCTAATTGCTATATTTCAGTCTCCTCTAGAGGATATCATGGAATGAAAAAAAATGTGTTTAGGACTGAAAAATAATACTAGCTGCAAATGAACAGTTTTTGATTTGTTTTTTCAACCTGGCCTCACGTTCAATTCAAATGAAAGGGTACAAAGACCAAAACGAAATTAATTGTACAAAAACCAATCAGACAGCTTGAAAAGATGCACAATAAATGAGTGAATGAACTAGTGATACAGGAGGAGCTGTGGGGAGACGTTTCCATGCTTTCAGCTGAATGTACCTGCAGCACTTCTGGTGCACATGGTTAACCTCTAGAGCGCATATATAAAGGATACTACTGTCCATATGTAAGGAATGAGAAAACAGTATATCTCACTTAATCTTTGTGTTATCATGAAAAATAGAGAGTAAGCGGAGTAATCATATTCAGTTTGGTTTAATTTTATTTGTGTAGCGCTTTTAAGGCTGGAGACCCCACTGAGCAAGCCCAGGGTGACAGCGGTAAGGAGAAACTTGCTGGCTGAAAAGAGGAGACCTTGAGTGGAGCCCAGCTCAGAGGGGGAGCCCATCTGTTTCTAGCCAGCACCGAGCAGTTAATGAGAACAACAACAGAGTATAATTAGTGCTAAATGTCCGGTCAGTATGGCTGGCAGGGAGGTCCAGAGTCTCAGATGGACCAGCAGGAAAGCAGAACATCAGTCTCTCCATTCTCTTGATTAAGCTCCCCTGGCCAGCTAAATGCCTGCAGGTTTGTGTACTTAGCATGTTTTTTTTTTTTTTTTTTTGAGTTCTGCCAACAGCATATGCAACATTTGCAGAGTGAAGGGGAAGTAGCAACATTAACCAGAGGAGTCACATGTGTGACCACACCCACCTGTGGAGGATTTCTGGAAAATGTCAAATTTCATTTAAATTAGACGTTCTTGCCACTCTCTATAATATTTTGTTGTCGTCTAACAAAGCCTCCACAAGGCCTCTTTAATGAGGCTTGTCTCATGAGCCAAAATCACTGTCTGTCACGTGGCATTAATAGAATGAAGGAGAATGGGGTTCACTTTGCTAAGAGAAAGTCAGTCTCACTTGAGGCTACGAAGAAGCTGACAGATATATGTGTTCCAGTACACTATATGTATGCTTACATTAAGTGGAATCCTGTGTAGAGCAGAATGGTCTACTTCAGATTAAGATATTAGGCAACAGTATGTGCAAACCTCTACCATAATAACAAAGAGCAGAGGAAGCCATACTGATATTAAAGTCCCGGAATCATAGATTCTGTTTACAGTTGTTTGCAGTTTACAGTTTACAATTTATAGTATTTCAATATCTGTGTGGGCCACATATGTACTCAAATGATATAGAAGATTTTATTTAAAAATTGAATGTGAATGTGCAAGGTATATTAGCTGTATATGCCAGTAATTATTTCACAAATACTTATTAATAATTAATAATGACGTTATAGAATGGTAATTCATATGTTATAGAATCTGCATAAAGGCTTTAAAAATATATACTTTGAAAGTACAACAAGAGTTTTTTAAACATGCTCCCTGATTATAATTTATTGTCTGTAGGATTGCAAAAGGTCATTATTCTCTGATATGGCTAGCACCAGCGCTTTCTTCATGTATTTTTGTTTCAACAACTCGAACATTCATTTGCGGAAGCTGTTATTTCTGCATTTTCTCCCTGAAAAACGATGATTCCATTACCCTTTATATGTTTAATAATTGGCTAATTAGTGTGTTTGCTAAAACACCTCTGAACTATGATCAGCCAAGTACAGAGTACTGATCCCACAGAAAAAGTAATTACTGTTCTTTTTCAGCACAAAATTACAGAATTATGTATCACAGAAAGATCATGTCAGCAAGCATTACATTTTCTGAGACTGGAAATAATGACCTTTTGCTAAAACCACTTGATTAGATGGCCCTGCAAATTTGGCATGCCAGATACGCATTAGCAAGCATAGCCAAAAGCATGCCCATGCTACCTGCCAGATACAGTGTTTCTTTAGTGCGGTCACAATGTTAAAGTCTTTTAGCATAACATCAAAGGTGTAATGAATGATGTAAACCACCACACTAGCTGAAAATGTCACATGACCATCTGAGAAGGAAGATTGCCTTTTATACAAAATATATTTTCCACAAATTTATAGATATATTCAGTTGCACCAAGCTATGTGTGTTAATTGTGGATTGTTTGGAGAGACAGACTTACATATTCATAATTAAAACTAAGATGAAGGTGAAAACAGAATAAAGAAATACTTCAAAGCTTCAGATTTTTAACAACTTCTTTATTTATTTGTTATTTTTAGCAAGATGCTAGGAGCAAGCTTGGGCAATGGTTAATGCCCCGTTAACGTTTTAGCTGTTTATTTTTAAACTGTCTCTCTCGAGAGGCCGCTATCGAAAATACGTACTGTACTTTATGCAACTGATGACCCATTTTTTGCCATCTTGCTGACACAGTTCTAGCTGAACAAAGAGCTCTTAACCAATTAGCAACTGGAGGGCTCATACTTAAGCAGTGGAAAATGGCGTTGCACTTGAGAGCTTGTGCACTTTTGCCACAGAAACTGATGCCTGTTTTCTGAGCTCTCCAGAGCAACACTGTACATGCTTACACTATAATAAGTCCCCAGGTAAAACCCAGTATACTGTAGATTTGTTTTGATTAGATACAGCTCAGCTGGTTGAAAATATGGCACACAATTAACAGATGTATAGAAAACATAGTGTAATGTACTAGTTTCAATATCGTTTTTAGATTGGTTGTAATTTCATTGATTTTTTGCAGGGGAGAAATGAATTTTCCTTGTATGTAGTAAGGGCTGAACATATGAATATATATGAAGAAAAGTTATGTAGATCCCTGGTAAATTACATTATGTTATTATATTATATTGTATATTACATTATAAGTTTATATACTTTTAAGATTATGCAACCATTGCCAGGTTTCAGTTACTGACATGTTTGTCTGTTTGTTTGTTTTTTGGTTGCTTGATTTAGAATACAGAGGAAAATACATTGACTTGGACTTAATCAAAATTTGTCCCTGAGTTTAATTTTTCAATCAAAAGGCAAGAACTACTTTTTTCAGTTTGCACATTCTCATTTAAAATGAATTTTGTCAACTTAAAAACTCACTGAATAGCTGGTGCTGGTAGGTAAAAAGTAGTATATAAATGGATAATAAACTAACTCCTGTGATGTAAATATGAAAGGTAAATCAGGTCCAAACTCCATTGTATACCATATATCCACCTTTGAGCATGTCCTACCAAAATCATGTTTAGTAGATCAAAATCAAGCTCTATTCTGCAAGTTAGCCTGTTAGTAATGTTTCTCACTTCACTCAACTGTGTTCACACTTGACAAATCTGGCTAAAAAGGAAGTGTTTTACATTAAATGCAAATGCCAAAAACAAAATGGTATTTCTTCTCTACTAGGAAAAGTTGCTGGGCTAATAGTCACAAAAATGATTTCATTACAGAGAAAACACTCACTCCAGGAAATTAATACCTTACTAGAAGCATACCACCCTCCAACAGAGGTGGGTAAAGAGCGATTTTTCACTGATCATCTCAAGCTAGTTAGCCGCAAACATTTTATTTTCATAAAGGGAACAAATGAGGTCAAAGTAAGTGTGTGAATTTACCAATGACAGGCATATTAGAACACATCTCTTTCTGTGTACAATGTTTGTGTACCCATAGGCATACAATGAAATATACATAGGAAATGTTTGGAAAGACTTAAGACACTGAACCTGTTTATAGTTGGCAAAATGCATCTCTGAGGAGAAGCAACTGAGGCTTTCTAAATTCCTTAAAGGGTTCAACAAGGAGAACTACAAGAGTGTTGAGTGTGAGTTTAGTTTGTAGAGCAAGGAGACATGAGTCTAAACTAGTTAGATTAAGTCCATACTGATTTCAGAAAGTCTTATTTTGCACAAACAGTTGTCAATACTTGGAACAGATTGTTAGCTTAAGTGGTAGAGGCAGAGACCCTTGGTGTGCTAAAGTTAAGGACTGGATACTCCGTAATCTATAGCTAAATGGCAAGCCTAGGTCACCGGCTCGTTCTCATCATTATATGTAGCTGTGTCCTTATTATTATACCGTAAATTCTTAATACAAATTAAATATTAAATAATTCAAGACATCATATTTCAATATCATGTAATTACTGTTCATATTGTATGTATCAGTTTTGCAGAGGAAATAAATAAGATATGGCAGCAAGCTCTTAGAAACTGATTTGATATTTAGATGAAATGGAAAAACCTAGCATTCACACTTCCTCATATCACAACAGAGAAAATGATCTTGGAGTCAGAAGATGCATAACACAAACAAGTTCAGATTAATCCCTTCCATTTCCCTGAGGAAGTCTTTTAGTCAGACTCATCAGACTTACACCAGGCTTATATCCTTTAAAAATTTTGTTTCCTTCACTGAAAGCCAAAGTTTTAGTCTCCTGTTTTGCGCTGCACTTTGAAGGAGCTACAGTGCACATCACGCATCTCGTTAATCAGAGACGCTTGCGAAGACTTCTCCAAGGTTAACAATATGTTGACATGGGGATTAGAGGAAGAAATGTTCCCTTCAATGAAATGACTCAGACTTGGATGATGTAATCAGTATCTTTAATTCAAATACTTATTTTCTGCATGAACTGCGTATTTATGTACATATAGCTACTGCATGGAACAGTTTTTGGTGAAAATAAAATCGATTGTATCAGTGAAGTATTATCGTGACACGAATTCTGTAATTAAGGCAAGGGTTGTTTTATGTTTTGCATGTACATTAAAGGTGTATTGAACAGAATTCTCAATATTCAGAGCTTAATAAAGGAGTAATATAACTACCATTTCAGATATGCTTTCTCTTAAGACAGATCTTAGATCTTAGAATGATAGAACAGTACTGATCGGGAGCCCAAATTTGAACAAAGATTGTGCATATTTACATACTGTAGATAGACAAAACAGGGGTCTTTGTTGCCTAAATTCTGAGTTTATTCTGTATTGGCCATGAGGGTGAGTGTGGAGGAGTCATCAATGGATCCAGTGGTTGGGGGGGGGGCACTGGTGGGAGGAAGAGGGGGGTGGACATTGTTTTGATGCTGCTGTTGTGCTTGCTTTGTGCAATCTGAGATTTGAATACAATGGAAATAATATCTGAAAGAGGAAAACAACATTTAGGTCCAATGTAACCACCACAACAAATGAAGCAAACAAAAAAAAAATCACAAACAACATCATTAATTTTCCATTTCCAAGTATCTCTGTCTTCAGGGGACTTCTTTTCTGAAAAATCCCTTCTGTATAGGTCACACTTTGAATAATGAACTATGAGGTTATTAGAACGTATTTTTGAACAAAAAGGATGAAGAGGATCACAGATCAGATCCAAGATGAAGGTTTTAAAAAAAAAGGGGTGTGTGAATGTGTTCCCTCCTGCCCAGACATTTCATCAACCTGCCTCACAAAACAGCTGAAACACGTCTGTACTATCGAGCTACGGCTCTCCTGATTTATGTTAAATTCGAGTAACAGAGTTGGATCAGATTAAGCGGTGGAGGGAAAAAAGCTTGAACTGAAAAGTGTCGTGTCTTATTCCCACGGTGCCCTATGCTTAATTGTGTAATGAGGTGAAGGTGTGAGTTCACTGTGGCTTTGCAGTGACTTTGAATTAGAATTTGAATTATTAATTAGGGTCAATTAGTTGACTCCTGCTCGATCCATATCCTTTGCAATCAGCTCTCGGAGTGTTTTAAAGTTAACATCTCTGTAATGGCTGGAGTCGATCAAAGTGTCCCTGCAGAATGGCCTAAGCAGAAGAAAGTGACCCAGCCGTGAGAGCCCAGCTCCTGAGCTATTGTACATCCACACGTCTGAAAGAGCTTCATTTGTTCTCGCCGTCATGGTTTTAAAAAAAAAAAGCCTTCATTGCCCTGAATCTCACCTTGGGCTGTCTGAAGAAGTGACAGAAAATTGCACTGCGGTGCACAGTCTGGGGAGAAAAGTGTTTTGGCATCACCGAGGGCTGGTTGACATTAAGCTTTTGAGTCTTGAAAAATCACAAATTATAAAGTCGCTGCTGACGGACGGTCCCCTCTGGGCCAAAACCGCCAAGTCAGTGACAAGTTGGAGAAGGAGAAGAAAGGAAACAATGCCCACAACAGGTGAATCAGGCCTTTGTTTCAAATGAGAGGTACTGGCGTTAGTGTGGCCTGCAGATGCAGGGCTGGGAGTACAGCTTAGGTAAGGACATAAGGGTAACAGCGAAGGACAAAAAGTATAAAAAAAGAGGCCCAAACTGTCAAGTGGATATCTCCAGAATCAAGTTGTCAGAATCGTGCATATTCAGTGCAATGCTTTAATGTATATTTGCACACAAAGAATGTGTTTTTCTCTGCAGGGAAATGTATTATTTTTGGAGCTATTTTTTCCTGTCTAAGCAGAACAGCCAAATAAAACAAAAGACTGATACTAGCTGAGAACTGAAATATGAATATCCCATCTTTGCATAATCTTGGGAAAGGCATATGTCAGTCCAATAAATTTGCAGAGTCACTTTTCTCATCAGCTCAGTACAGAATTCATGTTACCACCTGAGACAACATTAGTCAAAAGATGGGCCACGAGCCTCAGGCAGCTACAAAGCACAGTACATCACACGTACCAAACACTGTTAATTTACTGTCAACAACCTGTCATTGACCTTTTGCTCTTCTCCCTCAGCCTTACTTAAAATGCAAGCATAAGAGACTAAGCAATTGTCGTTGATATTATGCTTAATTTTATATGTTTGTACTAATCTATGATAAATATGTTTTTACTACGAATCACCATTTCTCCATAATCTTGTCATTGTAATTGCATTGTTTCAGTATATTTATCCTACAGGGTACCGTTGCTTTACTTTAACCTTTTGTTCTGCTTTTTTCCCATTCTTTTTTTGGAGTTTTGTTTTTGTTTTGCTTTGTGTTTTTGAACAAAAACACATTACAGAAAAAAACAGCAATAGTTGCTTAGGTCCAAATATTTGTTACTCCACAATAAAACACAGATATTGCAAAGGTCATTGTCAGAACCGTCTGACACGTAACCCATCCCCCAAGGACGCCCACAGAACTCACTCCAGTACCAAATCTGAGTATACTTGTTTTAGAATAGTGGTATCCACATATTCCACACCCAACCCCCAACCCCACCCCCCACCTCTCCCCATCCCAACATCAAAAGGTTTCTACACAGCTTCTTCATTACCGGAGCTATTGATCTTCCCGATACCCTCTGTGTCATCACAGTCCTCAGGAAATGTACGGTGTATGACAGTGCAGCAGATTGATACTATTTGTTTCAATTATCCGAATGATGTGCAGGTGCAAGATCCCCCTCAGGATCGAAACTATATCAGCAAACGCCATGATGACAAAGGGAAAAAAAATCAATTACATCAATACTGTTGACAGTTGCCCACAGTGACAAAAAATAAATATTGCATCTGTCAGGCGATAAATATACATCTTTTCTCTTTTTTTTGAGACTGCTGATTTGTAATTTTCGATGCAAAGCTCCAATCCCATTATATTTCAACACACATACATAATATCAAATCCTTCGCCCTGCACAAATCGAGAATACATTACGTGGGGATAAAAGGAGCCCCCCTCTCGCTCTGAATGTGAAAGATCACTGCCTGGGAAATATGGCCTGGACCGGGAAGAAAGGGTAACCTTTCCAATCCCATACAGATGACACTATTCTTATGGGACCCAAAAGTGACTTTCCGACCAGAATCCATAATGAGCCACCACTACAGTTCAATCAAGGCTCTGTGCTACTTTTACTGTGCCTGCCTTTGTTTCATACAGAAGCTTTCTGGTGCTGCAGTCTCAAGAGAGGAACTTCAGCAAAACAGAATTCTCAATTCCGCAGGCTGTTCCCAGCTACGCCCAGCATGGTGCAGTCTTGCAGTGAGATATCTTATGTGAACAGGATATTGGTGGGGTATTTAATAAAATAACACAGTGTGACTATTAATGGAGAAAAAAACACCTGAATGTATTAATGAAAAAAAAAGAATCACTTCAGTTAGTATCATTTGAAATAAACTTGGCTAATTTGTTTTATGTTTCCTTTGCTTTGGCACAAGACAAAACCCATGCATTTGCTACTTAGCATACAGTTTATTCATTCAATTTTTAAAGGCCTCCCTGCTAACACACTGGTTTCCTGTGTGGTGGTTCATCCAGCCATCAGCCGTGGAATCTTAACTGTGCCAGGAGTGATTTTGGCAGGCTTTCCCCCAGATTGTGGGGGATGGCCCCCAGGGGCACCACAGAGCTGGTGTAGCCGTCGCATCACACAGGGAGAAGGAGGATTTTGGGCGGAGAGTCTGTCCTCATCTAACTGCACAGAAGCATCTGTTTCTTTAAAATGGCCCCTGGAGTGTGCTCCTTCTGAACAATGACTGCGCTGCACATCCCAGCCCAGCGCACCCCAGCCCAGCCCAGCCCAGCCCGGCCCAGCCCAGCACACCCCAGCCCAGCTCAGCCCAGCCCAAAGACAGCAAAGTGAAAGCAAGCTTGGGAATAAGACCAGTCAAGGATTACAGCTGGAGAGGCCAATGAAGTGGACACTTAAAACTGGGAGAAAAGAAAACATTAGGTAAAAAAAATTAATCTTTCAATCTGAAACTGACACATCTCAAGCTCTCACAATACATGACTTAATCTATGACTCAGAATTTTTTTTTCAGTTGCACTTTTTGGCTCTTTGGCTCTTAAGTCAGTGTTGTTTTTTCAGTTATTTTTCTACATGCACAGTAAGCCACAATGACATTCTGAATAATGGCTCTTCCTCAAGGGAAGAGACTCTCAAACTTTTCTGTGATCAGAGAGAGTAATATTTTTTCAGAAGTGGTTTGAGAAGGAGTCAGAACAGCAGGCAGTGGGTGGAACACAAAGAGACTGAAGCGTTTAGAAAGTTGGGTCTCTGCTCTATAACCTTGCGACACCTTCCTCTTGGACTGTGCTAGAAACGTCTTTATTTGTGTGGGTAAGGGAATGAATGAGGGTCTCATACATGAACCTGAACTGCATGTAAAAACGAAGGGGAGCAGATTAAGATTTGATTGTGAAAAAAGAGACCTTGCTATCCTGTCACCCTCATTAAGTCAGGACACCTCGAGTGTATTCAGATGGCGGTGGCTGTTATTTTGTAGGGATGATGAGAGAGATGAGTTTTGAAGAATAGTCTTTATTCATGCCAATACTTCCGAAACGTGTATCTGTCAGGTGACATGTTCCAGCACTACCCACACCTAACCCCCACCACCCACTGCTTGTGTATGCTGGTTTTCTTAACAACCATGAGCACAGCCTGGAATGAACTTAATTGGGAAAACACTTTAAAATAAGTGTACAGGCCTCTGAGTGGCTCGTAGGATAAATTGCTGCCTACGGGTCCTGAGGCCAGGGGTTCAATTCCCAGCTTCGCAATTCCCGGCCATGGCCAGAGGTCCCGTTGGCGAGGCAACAATTGGCCAGCCTTGCCGTTCAATACGAGGTAGGTCAGCCTAACTCCCGTTGGCCTCATCACAATAGCACTCTCCTTGTCGTGCTTGGGCACCTGCAGTGGCACAAACCGACTGTACGCTGATTACGTCTTCCTCCGACATCATAGGCAGCGTGCGGTTGGTGGTGTGGCCGCAGCGTTAAAAGAAGCGAGAGCATCATCATTTGAATTGGAGGAGTCACGTGCTCAACTTCTCCTCCCACAGCTATCAGGGTGAGTGCTGCGGTGAGGTCAACAAGTTCGGTTGAACATTCGGGTTGGGGAAAAAAGGGGAAAAATTGGGACAAATAAAATTAAAAAAAAAAAGTGTACATAAATTAACAATAATTAACATAAATACAGTTAATACAGTATTGAATATAAATTAACAATGAACAAATGTGGTTATTAAGGATTTATTACTTAGTATGCATGTTCACTAGGATGAGAATGAGTCCAGTAATTAATGAATAGATAGATCATGATAGTTAATAGGTATAGTCTCCACAAGTAATTTAACAGAAAGCTGATTAATGTGTTTCTAAATGTTACCAAAAATGTGTAATCTTGACTCCCACTTCTACCCCCTTCAAACAGCACTATTACTGCAGAGCACTTTTAAAATGGATAGTCATAAGTTATTGGTGATTAAAAGCTTTTAAACCTCAAACCCCAAAAAAAGAATGTAATTGTCTTAACTGATGAGGTTTTATGCTTCTGTTTCGATCGGATGAATGGCTGGTGCTTTTTATTATTGGGCGTTTTATGTGCATTTCATTTTTTATTTTTTATTATAGGCATATTGTAATATTGTATTTATTGTCATTTATTATTCACATGTTTATGTATTTTTATAGATTATTTGTTCATGAATGTTTTTATTTTATGTTTATGTACATCAGGTCTCTCTCGAAAGGAAATCTCTATCTCAATGGGATTTACCTGAATAATTAAAGGTTGAATAAACAAATATATAAATAAATTGCATCAGAGCTGAAATTTTTCCAACTGTCTGAAAAAGGCAACTTTCCAAATTATGTCTTGGGTTTAAATTTCTACTTTGTAATCCTGTTTTAGGCAGGATTACAGGTTTTGGGAAATGGGTATTTATTCAAATTAGTGTTTATTAATGTCATTTGTTAATATGTTAACTTATAGCTTAGCTAACATGCAGACAGTTAATAAATGTTTAGTACATACGTTAACTGCTCATCATGTTAACTACCATATAAAACTATTGTTAATTTATGTACCTTATGGTAAAGTGCTCCCCATAAGGGTTCTTAATTAGGCACGTTTAATGTCTGTTAAGGGAGAATTTACACTCTTCAGCCACATTTTGTCATAAACTGCAAATGAGCATCTTTTTCCATATTAACATCCCAGTCAGGTTCATTCTCAGGTCACTAATGCTCTTGAGTTATGTTATATGCTGTTAACATGTTTTTGTTTTAGGCAGGGCTATTGTTTTTTAATTTAAAAACTTAAAAGATGTGAAATCTTGCCTGTGAACGTGTAGAAATCTTGCCTGTGAAATACATAGATATGCCTGTGAATGTACAGAAATCTTGCCTGTGAAATATGTAAATGTGAAATCTATGTATTTACCATATTTTCACAATGGATTAGCTGAAGTAAAGCCATTCACAGGGCTGCCCCAGAGTTTTGGAAACCTTGTCTTAATTCAACTCCATTGTCAGACATTTGAGCTGTCCACATTTTAGGATAGGTATTATATGCCATAGTAATGCTGACACAGATTACATAATGAGAGATGTTTTCACATGGTGGAGTCCATTGGCTGACATACCTTACATGTGTGCAGAGTGCATAGAGGACGTCATTATCCTAAATGAAGGGGGACACCTGATTGTAAATCTACAGTCGTCTTTGGTTGCAACTCTCCAGAAGCAGTTAATTCATTGTCCTCTGCTCTGATGTACAACAAGAACCATTCACTCTCAGCAAAAGAATTTGCTTTGTTTTAATGAATTCTCCAAACAGCAATAACCAGATAAATACTACATCACTGTGGCATCTCCATTTCCCTGGTATAAGACGATAGGAAATAAATATCACCTCAGAGATCTGTTTGACCAGAACAAACATGGCATGTTTCCCACAGG
>JAFBMS010001214.1:0-45240 GCA_019788955.1 Albula glossodonta
ATATATTTAAGGTTCCTGAGTTCATGAACCCAATATGGAGATGAATGTGGTCTCCTGGCTCTACGAATGATGTGGCAGTTTGTTACATACACAAAAAAGACTGAGTGCATCAGGGTTGTTTGAGAGAATTCCTTACTGTTGATTGCTTTGACTGTGTGCACACAGTGTTTGATAGTGAGGGATATTATTAAAAAAGGTTGTAGTTTAACATCTTCAGGGTACTGTTCCTTTAAAAAACACAAATAGACTGAATGAAGCTTATGAATGATCCTTTCATAGGCTTTCTAAGTGAGCGCAAGAAGTCAGGTATATGATTCATAGCACTGGAGCTAAACATCCGTTATTAATTAAACAAATGTATTCCTGTAGGCCTCGTCCTTGATGTAGAGGTGAGTGTTGAGCAGCTGAACAAGGAACGGCTTTGGGGATTCAGAGAACAATGAAGATGACAGGGTTTGATAAGTAAGAACAGGTACATTTGTACACATGTTTGCCCACAGCTGGTCCAAATGCTCATGAGCCTTCTGTCTGTGGGCGTGGTTCTTCAGACACAGCCAGTCACACAGTAGCACACTAAGGCCCAGTGTCCACATGGCAACACAATAGTAAACATGGAACTGGAACTGGAACTCGCTCACACATCATTTTTCAGTGTTTACTCTGAGTGGAATATTGTGCTTTATACAATTTGTAATATTATTTTCTGCCTCAGGCATGATTTATCTTGTATATTGACAAGTTAATCACAGGGAAAGTGGCAATAAAAGCCAACAACCAGGTGACTGCTAAACAAGTAAGCTGAACTGATAATGGCCGTCAGCTGTTTAACACTGTCCTACATTTGAGAGCACCAGGGTGATGTCAGAGGCCGTTTTTATTTGGCTTCATTTATTGATTCCCGTTATTCTTTTCAGAACATAACAACGGTGTAAAAAATGTAATCAAGCTTATGTTTCCAAAAGTAGGTGAAAGTTAATGTTCGTTTTTATGGCCGCGGTCTGCCTCGTGCCATTTGTTCCTTTACAGCAAACAAGTCAATTCAAATAAATCTGCATTGTGCACTGACAAGAGGCAGTACTTACCCTGTGTTATTAAATGTATTGATTATCATATCACAGTTGCGCTTGTTTGAACAGGTGTGCAGAGCATCTCACTTATCTTATCCGAGGAGCAGCTGCCCACTGTGCCACTGTTAATCATTTACACTTACGATTTACCTGTGGACAACATCTCATTGTTGGTTTCAGACTTTGATTTTTGAAGTTCAGGCAGGGCAGGTTGAACATCTGCACATTTCAAGGTTTCCAAGAGAATCGCTGCCCAAAAACATCAGAATCTGTGACCGTAAACTTCAATGCATCATTTCCATGACAGATAAATGTAATCACCTGCAACTGTAATGACTTAGATTAGATTAGATCAGGGCAATTTCTACAGAACGTTGGAGACGGAGAGTCGGTAGGGAATCGATCATTTAAAATGAGTCTTTACTTGTTCGTATGTCGCTGTTTGTGGAAAAAAAGTGTTGGTTAAGTGGAGGATTAATGGTTGAGGGTTTGCACAGCCTTACACTTAAGGCAGTAGTGCATGTGTTTATGTTATGCTCATTGGTTGGCCCCCTGAGAACATTACATTACGTTGCAATATCGTTATTATACGTTATTAGCGGCCTTCTTGTGCACAATAGTTTCAGACATGCACAGCATTTTGGGCTCAAGGTTAATTGTTAGGCACTAAGAGTGTGGACAAGAAATGACTTTTATGGGTTTATTTTGGCATTGTTTTAACGAGATTCTAGTGTACAGTGCTACTGGCTCTGCCGTGATATGTACAATATGAATAAATTGTATACTAGAATTGGTTCTTTATATTTTTGCTCTTGAAGTATGAATCTAATGTATATGTTACTTTGATGGCCTCAAAGCTTGCTGTGGATAGGTGTATTTCTTGATTACCTTATAGGTAGACAGACAAAGGAAATATGAGAAATGTATTTTTTGCTAAACGGAAAAGTGATCCTATGTGAGAAAAAAAATCTTTTGTCTATCAATTGGTTGAGCAAAGAAACCCCAATTTCTGTATATAACGCACCCACACCCCCCGCACATTGGAATGAGACAGTCCATGTGTCCCCTGAAAGCCAGTCACTGTCAGGGTTTCAGCAGATCTCAGGGGAAAGCTTGTATGAGTGATGGCAGCTCCCCTTTTTACACTACTCACCTGCACAGCGCATCTCCCGTGAACAGAGCCGCATTCAGCCGGCGTCTCTGGGGGTAAGACAGCGCGTTGGGAAGTTAGCGTTAGCGTGTCGCCAGGTCTGACAGCAGAGGGACGCTTCAGGGACCGCGTCTTATCCCCACGGTCCACGATGTTGCAGACGCCAGTCAGTTTTAGACTCGTGTCACAGTGAGTTTCAGACTCATGTTCAGGCTCGTGTCACAGTGAGATTCAGACTCGTGTCACAGTGAGATTCAGACTCGAGTCACAGTGAGATTCAGACTCATTTCATAGTGAGTTTCAGACTCGAGTCACAGTGAGTTTCAGGCTCATTTCACAGTGAGATTCAGACTCATTTCACAATGAGATTTAGACTCGTGTCACAGTGAGATTCAGACTCGAGTCACAGTGAGATTCAGACTCGAGTCACTGTGAGATTCAGACTCATTTCATAGTGAGTTTCAGACTCGAGTCACAGTGAGTTTCAGACTCATTTCACAGTGAGATTCAGACTCATTTCACAATGAGATTTAGACTCGTGTCACAGTGAGATTCAGATTCGAGTCACACTGTGTTCAGACAAGCTGCGGGCTCTTCAAACCCCCACTGTTCTCGTCAGCACGGACGAACAGAGGCCCAAAGTGCATCCTCCCAGGGGCTGACGGTAGAGTTCAGGTCGTAACATAAATCTGGTGGGAAGGTCTGTGTCACTAAACAATCACAAAAAATTCTATTCTACTCACACGCCTAATTTGGCTAAAGGAAAGAAGGTGTTAGCCTAGACTCCAGTTCCTTCATTGCCTACGAGCATCTCGGGGCAGTAAACACCACTGAATAGCAGTGATTCTGAAAGCAGAAAAGGCTAAGCAGAACAGGTATGTGGGATATGAATAGCATAGAGCACAGGTAACTGCCCTGGCCCTGCCCAGAGAGATTTAGGAACTGCAGCATAAGTCAGTATGTACAGAATCTGATTATGATTTAAATGGAAGGATATTCTTGTGGATTTCAGATTGCTGTAGATTTTCCCCCCTGCCACCAAAACCCCCATTCATGAGACTGAAGTGCAGCTCACACCTTTAACCAAATTCAGCAACACCCAGTCCCTCTGCATGCGCTGAGATACTGGATGTATTCTTCAGCTGTGGTTTGGAATGTAAATTCCCAGTACTCCCTCATCATCTACTTTCCCTCTCACTTCTCTGCTCTTACTCCCTTCACCCCAACCTCACTCTACTCCTACCTGCCAGCCTGTTCTCCCCTCTGACTCTAATGCAATATTTTTCAGACTGTATTTTCTTAAGTCTGCACTTCATTTCTTTTTCCTCCTTTAAATTATGTATTTCCATCACATTTGTTTGTGTGGGTATGGTATTCTATCACTAATGCATCTGAAACCTGACAGAATGTACCCGTGCATTAACTGGGCCATGGGTCAGACGATTCCATTCGCTGTCATCCCTGTGACATCTACAAACAGCTGGTCATAGCCTTACTACAACATAGAACATGTGCCATGATCAAAACTCAGCAACTTTTCACAGTGTTGTGATATAGTGTGTTCATGTCGTCTGTCACCTGGGCTGGGAGGAATCTGTTGGAACAAACATAGAAAGATCACTGTACACTTAAAGTATAAGCCTTAATAATTAGATTTTGTCTGTATGGTTTTATTTTGTAATATCCAGAGGCGACTCTGGAATAAAACCGAGAAATATATACATTTTTGAAAAGTGAATGAATGATTTTTTTTTCCCCCCGGTCTTCAACCGCTCCAACATGCACTGTTAATTATAAGGTGAATATTATAAACCAAACCTGAGCACTGCTTGTGCATATAAAGGGTCTTTTGTGCAAGTCTGTGACGGTCAGCATTCCATTTTAAAACTGAACTGGAATGACTCCAAAAAATGCAAACTTGTGTCTGAACAGAGTCTGTACTCCCCCAGCCTAGCAAAACGTTCCAGAGTTTTTCCCCTCGGTGCGTACATGGGAGCACCCACACAAGGCAGATAACACATGCTTAAAACAGCTTACTGCAGAAGAAGCAAAGCCTGTCATGTTATTTGTGTTTCAGTTGAACATTGTGAGAGCATAAAGTCTTTGCAGTCTATCTTCAAACCAATAATGACAGAATGAGCACATGACTGCAAACAAGGTCGTGGTGTAAAGAGACTCTGGCTGGCATTTGATAAAACACACTTATTCTCTTTAAGGTCGCATGCTTTTCGATCAAACCTCACCCTCGCGCTCTCAAAGATCCACTTTATGCTCATGAGAAACATGTCCGCTTTGCTCCAACTTTATACTGCCAGCTGTTTCAATGAAATTCATTACATATAACATCCTCAAATGTAATTAACTGGGAAATAAGCTATTTATACAACTGCTGACAGTATAATATATTGTCTAAATATGATTACATTATTCTGCATAGTGGGGTAATATTTTAGTTACCTGGTGGTAATTAGAGTAATTGGTAACTAGCAGTGGTATTACCCGAAGAAGATCAAAATTTGAAGTGTACATTCTGCACAAGCTTCTGTAGGCCATGTGTACATTTGGTGTACAGCGACTTTGGACCTGCATTTACTAGAATGCTGATACATAACTTAAAGGCAGCAACATCAAACACTGAAACATCCATGTGCTGATCAATGAAAATGTACAACGTGGTGGCCTGTGTATGAGGAAAAGTAAGTTCTCTCCACAGTGTTTGATGCCAAGCCAATTTAGCTTTGTTTCAAGTTTTGATATCAAGAAACAATGGCATACATGATGAAAACAGCAAATGTGATCTTATTTTAAAGCTAATACTCAAATATTTTAAAAACTGGAAATACAGGGGTTCTTACCCGAACAAATAAGGAATCCACTTAATGGCAGTGTGTATCAATCAGTGAAATAATACCTATTACAATTTACTTTTGTAAATAATACAAAAGCAGTGAGACAATCACTTACTGATTGTAGTGAAGCTGCATGAGTTGAGTGCAGATGTTCTGTAACTTTGTTGAGTACATTTACAGCTCTTTAAGAGCACAGAAAGAACTCCTATTTCCCCAGTCAGCAATTCAAAGGGCAGTGAAAAACAACTCCCTCACACTAAGAATAAGCTGTGGCAGTGTTAATCTCAGCCCACTTGAGCTAGCACCCACACAACACTCTCACAACACTGCACATTCATGCGTTTTCTCTCCTTTCATTTTATTTGTTTAAGAATACATGGCCTCCCAACGCCGACTGCAAAATAATTCAAGAGAAAAAACAATCAGAGGAGAAACACTGAAAAGGCACTTTTCTTGTCACCAGGGTGTCACTTATGACTTTTTGAGAAAACCCTGCAAGCATTACTGGTAGCGAAATGATCTGATACCTTGCCAATTACAGCCGAGCAGTGGCGTGTTTACACCTGACACGCAGCGAGCACAGAGATAAGGGCCTCAGAAATGAAAGCGGGGCTCGCTCGAATGCCCAACACCCATGATGGGGGGCAGAGCATGTTCCACAGAGGGTCGTTACGGTCACTAATGAGAGGGCGGGTACAATGAAAAAATATCTTATTACAACAGACCGAGCATGCTCCCCCTCCTCCACCCCCACCCCTACATCACAATGACCCCGTCTAGCCTATTTCCATCGACTATTGATCCGTCTCTCTGTCCTGAACTGATTAAACCCAAAGCCCACACAAATGAGCAAGCCCCGATACTTTGCTCCTCTGAGCGAGAGTGAAAGATAGGGACAGGATGGGGATCAGCGAGAGTCGCTAATCCGTTTGAAAGGCGCGGTCGCCAGCCAGATTCCTCTGAAGGAGTGAACGGCTCCACAAACAGAAAGACCAAAGGGAGCTCCTCTCATTTGATCTCCCTGTTTACCCCACACCTCCATTTCTCACTGTCACACACATCACTTCCTGATGTCTTAAGCCCTCTACACATCAAACCGTTTGCCCTTAATGACTCAGAGCAGGTGATGTTTAGTTCCTGATTTGCATTCTGTTTTTTTTACGCAAGGCGAGTCAGGAGTACAGAGGGCCACTCAGACTGCGCCTGCATGGGGAGAGTAAGATAAACCAGAGGGGCGTTTATGGGATGTAATGGCTAAAGTAGAATATAAGAGCATATGATGAGACCAGGCCATTCCGCCCAGTGAGGTTGGCGCCCTATTTGTCTACAGAATGTTCAGAGCTGCTTCAGAACTGGGCCTGAACCCACCAAGGGCCTCTGCCTCTATTACCCGACCTGGAAACCTGTTCCAAGTACTGACCACTCTTTACTTAACACCACAGTAATACCTCCTCATACAAGAATTTGGAATGTATTCTTAACTAGTCTCTATCTATGCCCCACTCCACAAAAGACAAAACAATGAAAAAAAACGATACAAATAAAATATGAATACATAATAAAACCAAATAATACATTACTAACAAGGAGTCTTATTCAGCAGCTAATCACTTGAAATGCTGAATACTTTCAGCTGTTAGGGTAGACACAGTGAGTCCACATTGATGGAGGGGCTCTGCTCATAGCTGGTGGTTCTCCTTGTCTATCCTACAGTTTTTGCTCTGGTGGGGGTGAGCTTTTGTTCCCCCCATTAGGTGGTGATTCCGGTGAAGGCTGAAGGATTGGAGTACCCTCCCATACCTGTTTCACCTAAAGTGTGAGAGCCACTCTAATTGTGGCTTGCACACTTTGGCCTCATCCATGAGTATGCTGGTTTCTTCCACAGAGAGCCATCCATGATGGAGACACAGACCATTACATTAGCAAAACCCTAAAACTGTGCATGTGTAGTCTGCAAAAAAGGCAGCAAGTCCAACTGGCACAGACTATCCAGTGAGCTCATCCTTTTAGTGAACTACACAAAGGTTCTGAAAGTTATCGTGCAAACTCCCACTGTGGAACAACCCTGCAGCCACTTACGAAAACTCTAGCATGCATGTTCAGGATTCAGAAATGTATCACCACATTTCCTTGAAGTCCTTGTTGTCCATTTGTGTGCCTCAGATTTCTGCATTTATATTGATTAAAATGACGATTTGATGTGTCACACCAAATGACCATGAAATGGGAAATGACAAATCCATAAAATTGCCATGTCCTTACTTCCAGAATGGGAAATTCGTCATTTCCTCATCCTCTCCTTTGGACATGACATGATACTTAGTTGCAAGCAGTAAACATTAGTGGAACATGGTACTGCATTAATTATAAATAAATTGATTCATTACAAGACCCGGACAAGAGATATTACATGAATGATTAATGTTTTCTTTTACTGTAAGTATGACCTTATGGGGTCAAGTTCTCTCTCCATTGATTGTGTAACTGAATGCTGAAAATTGAAATATAATTACACATATGAATAAAAATTCATACTTTTTTTGGACAGGATTATCAGATGTCTGAACATCTCCAGCAACAAGCTTATAATTAATTTCATCTTGGATCTGAAGCATCATTTGAGGAGGTAAAAAAAAAAAGCTTCCCCAGTGAGCTTCATGCTAGACAGTGATTTGGACCAGCAGGAGATTTGGGACCTGCTGTTAAGAGGAGGTTGATGGCAGCAGGACATGCTGCCAATAAGTGGCCACACAGGTATGAAACACCTTATGACACAGAAAGTTGCCATTCTTTTCTGTTATAATACAGCCGCATTGATTGGGCAAGATCAGCCACAAGGATGCTGTTAAAATGGGCACATCTATGAATTGATAGTAAATATCAGAAACGATGGCTGTCTTTGACCCCCCCTCTCAGGAGCTCTGGGCCCATATTCAACACATAATCAGAGCAGGAGTGCTGATCCTCAGTCAGTTTTGCCTGGTCACTTACAATGGACAAGATCAGGACTTAGACAGGGAAAACTGAGGCTGGGTCAGTACTCCTACTCTGAGAAGCCTTGTGAAAACAGCCCCTTGTGTATGTATGTGTCAGTCCCTCTACCTCATTGTCAATTCAGTTCAATCCAATCAGCTTTATTGGCATGACAAATAAAGAAGACTGCATTGCCAAAGCATAATGAATTATATTGGCTGAGCATTCTCTCTCTCTGTCTCTTCCCTTCCCTGCCATATGCCACTCCTGGTGGATTTTAGAACATTTTACTACTCTGGACACCTGTTCAGTCCCCTCCCTGTGTTCTGATGAGGTTATAATCATGATCGCTTCTGCATTAAACATTATGACATAATGTCTTTGGTCATTCTGAAACAGGCCCATCATTTATGGGTACGAATGGCTTCACCTTTTTACAGAAATGTTTCATTTCCAAAACTATGCATTGTTTTTTTTTTTTACAACACTTTCTGATTTATGGCTCAGTGGAATCATACTAAGTGAAATTCCCACAATTCACACACTGTCATTACAGAACTCTCAGGGTGTTTGGGTGACTAATGGAAAACGATTACCTTTTTGTGGGGAAGCTACATCTCCCCATAGCTGCTTGTTCATGTCCAAGTCTGGCCAGTATTACCTATGGCTGGAGGTCCTCATCAGTGAGGACACTCTGCTCAGTATTACCTATGGCTGGAGGTCTACATCAGTGAGGACACTCTGCTCAGTATTACCTATGGCTGGAGGTCCACATCAGTGAGGACACTCTGCTCAGTATTACCTATGGCTGGAGGTCCACATCAGTGAGGACACTCTGCTCAGTATTACCTATGGCTGGAGGTCCACATCAGTGAGGACACTCTGCTCAGTATTACCTATGGCTGGAGGTCCACATCAGTGAGGACACTCTGCTCAGTATTACCTATGGCTGGAGGTCCACATCAGTGAGGACACTCTGCTCAGTATTACCTATGGCTGGAGGTCCACATCAGTGAGGACACTCTGCTCAGTATTACCTATGGCTGGAGGTCCACATCAGTGAGGACACTCTGCTCAGTATTACCTATGGCTGGAGGTCCACATCAGTGAGGACACTCTGCTCAGTATTACCTATGGCTGGAGGTCCACATCAGTGAGGACACTCTGCTCAGTATTACCTATGGCTGGAGGTCTACATCAGTGAGGACACTCTGCTCAGTATTACCTATGGCTGGAGGTCCACATCAGTGAGGACACTCTGCTCAGTATTACCTATGGCTGGAGGTCCACATCAGTGAGGACACTCTGCTCAGTATTACCTATGGCTGGAGGTCCACATCAGTGAGGACACTCTGCTCAGTATTACCTATGGCTGGAGGTCCACATCAGTGAGGACACTCTGCTCAGTATTACCTATGGCTGGAGGTCCACATCAGTGAGGACACTCTGCTCAGTATTACCTATGGCTGGAGGTCCACATCAGTGAGGACACTCTGCTCAGTATTACCTATGGCTGGAGGTCCACATCAGTGAGGACACTCTGCCCAGTATTACCTATGGCTGGAGGTCTACATCAGTGAGGACACTCTGCTCAGTATTACCTATGGCTGGAGGTCCACATCAGTGAGGACACTCTGCTCAGTATTACCTATGGCTGGAGGTCCACATCAGTGAGGACACTCTGCTCAGTATTACCTATGGCTGGAGGTCCACATCAGTGAGGACACTCTGCTCAGTATTACCTATGGCTGGAGGTCCACATCAGTGAGGACACTCTGCTCAGTATTACCTATGGCTGGAGGTCCACATCAGTGAGGACACTCTGCTCAGTATTACCTATGGCTGGAGGTCCACATCAGTGAGGACACTCTGCTCAGTATTACCTATGGCTGGAGGTCCTCATCAGTGAGGACACTCTGCTCAGTATTACCTATGGCTGGAGTGAGTGAGGGAAGGTTGTCACTTGAGTCACATACACATGGCTTGAGTCTGAGGAAAGCAGCAAGAGACAAGATGCTTCTCTGTTAAAAAGAATAAAAGCACTCTCATTCACATTGCTTCTCTCATTGGCACCTGTCATGATCATTTCCAAATACATTTCGTAATACATTCAATGCAGAAGCACATTCTTCTTCAATGAAAGTTAACCGGATATTTACCCCTTGACAAGACACAGTGTACCAGGAAATGACAGTTAACGAACCTCTTACTTTCACTTCAGACAGAAATATTTACAACAGACTATGGTGTGTTAAAAAAAGGAAAACCAAATGGTCTTGTTTTCTGCATGCTTGGGGGAAGGCTTAACTGACTAAGAAATTAAGATTACAGAGCAATTTTTGTAACACAGTCTTAAGCAGTAGTGTCAGAGATTAGTTCCAGAAAACACAATTACAAGGTCATGGAGACAGACGGAGTGTGGCTTTGGCCAGCAGCTAAATGAGCAATATCTCCACCATACACATTGAGCATGAGTGATGAAATCTGACTCCCTCTTCTGTAACGTCCACAAGTCCAACCTGCCGTTGGAGCATTTTGACAGGTAATCGCAATATCTGGGGAACCCTGTCACTCAGAGACCGATAACAATTTGAGACTTCTCGGTTTTAATGCGTCGGGTCTAGAAAAATTATCCCCTCATTTCCGAATCTACTTTTTCTCATTATTCAGATTTCAAGTGTGTCTGTAAGTCTTGGAAATTCAGACTGGTGGGTTTCAAAGAGCCCTTGTCAAAAGTATCAGCCATTTCACCCTCACGCCTCATCATTCTCATTTCTCTTCAGGAGCAAATGTGATTCTGCCAAGCAGGTGCTGTTGGCAAGGTGAGCCAAGCTTTCCAGGTCAATTAAGAGACATATGGCTTATTAACACTCTCAGCTAAACACCGTGCAGGGAGTACTCCAGGCTGACCTTGTGTCTGAGTAATGAGCTGTCATTCATGGCATCGCTGTCCTCACTACAGAGGAGAATCACATGGCCATCTCAAATAATCTGCCGTCGCCACATGTTTGCAGTGACAGTCGCCGGTGACTGTGCATTCTATGAACCTATCAGCGTGATCGCATGTATGTATGCAGACGTACACGCGTACCGCACACACGGGGGGTACTAAAGTCTGAGGTTTGGCATCATCTCCGTCGGCGCTCACACACAAAAAAAGCTTGCGGACTCATCTACATGTGCAAAGATGAATGTGTGCGCACACAGGCGCATGCACATCCACACAGGGATTACTATGTGCAGATAAACATACGCACACAGGCCCTGAGCCATGTTAGGATGAGAGATCGATAATCTCTGTCATTTGAATTTAAATTGCACTGAGTGCCTTGTAACTTGCTTAGGGTAAGATAATCTGTCAGAAATGTAAGATGAAAAAATGTGGTCATGCATTTCAATATTTCCTTTCGTGTTTTTGTGTCAAAACATGGATGTTTTACAAGCAGTCAAGCAATTCTGTCAAACTGTTCATTTTTAGATTAAAATGCATGCATATTTCCCTTAGATATAGTGAATGCTCCTGTGCATCACAACTTCAGTAATATATGGCAAGGCGGATGTTACAGCAATACATTTTAGTAGTTCATAACGTAACAAGATGTACTTGTGTTTAAAAGATGTAATTGAAATGATTTTGACGGAATAACAGTATTTATTCAACATTTGTACCACAGGGCAAGAAGTACCATTGCCTGCAATCCACTGAAAAGGAGAAACACAAGTAAACGTGTGTTTGACTGTACTTTTTACACATAAGAACAGAATGTTCTCAGCAGCTCGCCCAGAGGTTCATGCAAAGATACAGTGTCGTGATGTGACGAGGTACGTTGGACGTGAGCTGAACGGGGAACGTAGTGGGTTAAGGAGTGTGTTTTAAGGACAGGGAGACAGTGACTTTTTGTCGATAGCAATGCAGGGAAGACATTGTTCCATTGCTCCACTCATGAGCAGGATAAAGTTCAGTGCATATCATGCAGGGCAGGCAAAAAGAGGGAGCGAGAGAGGGAAAGGAAGAGAGAGTGAGAGAGGGAGGGACAGAGAGAAAGGGTGAACCCAGTCAGACATGCTGCAGTTTTTTTGTTCTCTCCCTCTCTCTCTTTTGCTCTCTCTATCACTCCCTCTCTTTTTCTCTCTCCTCTTCCTTGCAGACGATCGATATCGGCGTGGCACGGTCAGCAGTATGGCAGTGAGGGTCGTCTGGTCCAGCAGGAAGGCAAAGTCTGTGATGCAGCTCCCATGCCGCCCCCCAGCAGCGGCGGTCAGGTGGCCCTCCGGTCTGCAGAGGACAGTGAATGATAACACAGTGCGTCAGCTGATTGCTGTGTCACGAAGCTGCTGCTGCCTTCCACAGTTTGGCGACTGGCAGAGCTCTCTGCCTGCTACAGTTTCCCCGTCGCACTGCGACACGGCACACGCTCCGAGGAAGACTCACAGCTGCGTTCGGATTTTTTTTCGGGAGGGGAAGCGCGTTCTCCCGTCCCTTTTGCCTTCTTTCCTGCTTCGCTTCGAATATTATTCACCGGGAGTTTTCCTGCTTCTCTGTTCCTGTGAGGACGATTACTCCTTCCAGCAAAAAAACACCAATCGGAGACAGAGAGGGGAAATAACACAAAAAAACTTGGATCTATGTATTGGCATTGGAAGGAAACGAAAAAAGATTGCAGCTTATTCGTGGAGTTTTTGTTCAGCAGGGCATGTTGAGCATCCACGCTGCTCCGACAGGAGGGAACGCTCTGTCCTTTCGCCTCTCTGGCCGTACCTATCCTGCACGCAGACAAAGAGATGCTTCGTCTCCAGCGGCCGGACTGTCCTGGGCCTGCCCCGGGTTCCGGTCGCCACCCTGGACCTGGTACCAAACGTGCTGTTTCTGAACAGCCCCCCACTCCTCTCTCGCAAAAAAAAAAAAACCCAGCGAATTACTGCAGAGTGTGGCTGTGGAGACAGCCCCAGACTTGCTGACCTAAATCAATCCTAGTCATGTCTGGATGTGGAGGAAAGCAGCCGGCTGGGAAGAGCGCCGACTCACACTTCAGCAGCCATCGTGTGGAGAATCCCAGGGATTGCAAGCTTTTCCCCGTCAGTCTGAAAAAACCAGACAGAGTCGAGTGTCTCCTGGGTTTCTCTGATTGCCTTTTCCCCTTTTTTCATTCTCTACCCCCCCCACCTGCCATCCTCCTCCCCCCATCCCTCGTTCCCTTCTCTCTCCTTCACCAGCAGTTATCAATCACGTTCGCTATTGCCGCGTTTTTACGCTGGATTAGCTTGTCTGCAGCGGCAGTCTTATCTGCCATCGCTGGGGAAGCGCGATGAGCAAATCTCTATCAGGCATGCTCAGCAGCCGGCGTCTGCACGGAGGCTGTTAAGGGCAGCAGCATCGGCGGTGGCGACAGCGGTGGCGGCAAGCGAGCGAGCGACAAAGGGATCGGCGCAAAAGCCACGCGGACTCGTCTCCCCTGAGCAACAGCCGGAGCTATGCCGCTCTCCTCCTCCCGCTTCCGGAGCTGTGGCGCCAAGACAAACAGACCTTCACCCCGTTTCCCCCCCCCCACTTCTTTTTACAGGTCTGGTTCTTTACCTCCCCCCTCCTACTACCCATCTTCCTCTTCTACAACCTCTCCCTCTCCCTTTTCAGCGGGAACGGCAAGCCAGGAAGCTTGTTGGCATGTTTCAGTTTTCCTGGCAGTCTAAAGCCCAAATGGGGGTGGGGTGGGGGTTAGGGGGGCTTGAGGGGGCTGCCCCCGAGGGATGGGCTCTGGAACTTGAAAGAAGATTGCCATTGAAGGAATAAAAATGACAAGCGTAATGGAGGGAGTCGCAGAGGCAACAGTCAGGAAAAAAAAAAAAATCAAGGGAAGATTGAATTATTCATACATTGAAATTCCCCCTTCTTCCCTTCTTTCACCTTTTCACACAGATCCACCGTGTGTTTCCCTAATGCCTTTGTCCTTTTCTTCCCAAAGACAGAAGTCAAAATGCCATTTGTAGGAGCCTTGGAGCAGTGAAAAGATCATGCTGATTTACCGATTTATTTTTTATCATTTGCGTTTCTTTTCGATTTTCACCAATTCAATTATTATTTGGGAGGACCTAGTCTCATTATTTAGGGCCACAAGTGATAGCTGGCAGCGGGTATGGCGAGACACTGCCCCTCTGACTGGGATGGCAAAGCCCACTGCTTCGGTCACCCCTCTGTGCCCGCAGTGGCCAGCTGTCCTGGCATGGACTGCGCTGATCGATCAGCATCACGCAGAAATATGTGGCCTGATTGGTCATTATCTTCTGCTATCTGTCTGGGATTAGGCAATAATCTTCAGATGCCTGTCTGGGATTGGTCAATAATCTTCAACTGCCTGTCTGGGATTGGTCAGTAATCTTCAGATGCCTGTCTGGGATTGGTCAGTAATCTTCAGATGCCTGTCTGGGATCCTTCACACTGTTACACCTCAGTTTATGGGTTTTGTCTTTCTACAGGATGATTTAGGCTTTTAGTATGCTGGGAAAAGCTATCGAGGGCTGTAACCAGACAAAGAGGGCACAGATGATCACATGCTGGAAATGGGAGACATGGAGAGAGAAACAGCTCGGGCAGGGATAGGTGCTGTGTGTGTGTGTGTGTGTGTGTGTGCATGCGTGCAATGCCAGCGATGGATCATCATACGCTCACACCGACGTCCATGGCAGTAGTGCCATGATGCACGGCTGTGTGTCGCATTGGCAGCTGCAAGGAAAGACTTTGAAGCCCATACATCTGTGAGTGTGAAATGACAATGGAGAGAACTGGCAGAAAGGAGACAGGCTGGCACTGACAGAGCAGGTCACTCAGAATGCATGCTTAAATCACAACTGCACACTCTTCCTTCATGTATGGTTGTGTTTACGAGTATATACACGCACACATACACATATATGTATACACACAATATATATATATTAGTGCTGTCAAATTTAACCTGCTAACTTTTGCAATTAATTTTAAATTTTTAACTTGTTAATAAAATAATCACACAATAAATTACAAGATTTAACAGGCAGGGTTCATGCAAAAGAATTTTTTCTTTCTTGTGCTGTGGTGCAGAAGTACCGACATCAACCAATTTAGCAATTGCTAATGCACCTCCAGGTTTGGAGGATGTGATGCGTCACCGTGGAAACGCATTCTGGGCGGACGCCTGGCATGCACACACACACAACATCAAAGCACATCCACAGCTTGGTAGCAAAGATGGAGGAGGAGAAAGAAAGACTTCCAGGTGAAATCTTTCATTTCAAAAATTTGTCTGACAACTCTTCAGACAAAAAAACATTATAATATATGCAGTTTTGACTTACATAAGAGTGTTACCTCTGTGTTCAGAATTTAAAAGATGCCATCTAACAATAGTATTTTATTTCATACACTCATGTTGATTCTACTTTAATTTTACTGTTCCATTTTTAAATATGCTTGATTTTTAAAATAAATATTCTTATTCAGTATGAAAAATTTGCTGATGAATTATGACTAATGGTGATTCATGACAGAAAATTTAGCAAATTTCTTTTATTCAATCAATTGACAGCCCTAATGTATATTATGTATATTGGGTGACATTTAATTTGGCTAAATAATTCAAACTCAATGAACTGCATGTGACAACAGCCATGCTTTGAAAATATTGGTTTATTCAAAGCTTTGCCTGTAATGAAAACTCATCATACAGTCATACATTGCATCATTATCCATAATTCATAAACACATTTTGTATTCCTGAGTAACATGAATAAGTGGTTTTCTTAATTATGATGATTTGTTATACACATGTACACATGCATATGCAAGCACATGCACGTTACCCTGAAAATACACACAATATTCATTTTGCTCATTTATGAGGTGCAGGGCTTGCCTACCTGTATTACCTGTTTACTCACTGGTTTTTAAAATGTCTTTCTTTTTTCTTTTTTAAAATCACTGCTGTAGGATCTGTTGAAAATGACACAGTTAGCAATAGGGTGACACATTAGCGATCATGTTGCTGCTGCATTAGGACCTCCCAAAGTAAATGCAGCATTTTGTCTTCAGGTGTCCTTTTCTACTCTTTTCACTCCTGCCCCGGAGAGAGGCTTGCATGCCTCACCTCTTTGGACTGAAGATTGTAAAACAGTCACTGACAGGCTCTGAATGTTGGATGTGATAAATTCACTGACAGGCAGTGACTGTTGGTCGTAAAATAGTCAGTGACAGGCACAGACTGAAGATTGTAAAACAGTCACTGACAGGCTCTGAATGTTGGATGTGATAAATTCACTGACAGGCAGTGACTGTTGGTCGTAAAATAGTCAGTGACAGGCACAGACTGAAGGTTGTAAAACAGCCACTGACAGGCCCTGAATGTTGGTTGTAATAAATTCACTGACAGGCAGTGACTGTTGGTCGTAAAACGGTCATTGAAAGGCACTGATAGTACATTGTAACGTAGTCACTGAAGGGAAACTGACCATAGATTGTAAAACAGTCACTGACAGACACGTGCAACACAGGGGTGCACACTTCCCTTAGCTGCAGTGCTTCTGGTCTGTGGTTAGGGATGACATCGCTCAACCGAAACGGGGGGCAAAACTGAAGGAAAAAAGGAAACTAAAACAGGATAGGGTGTTTTTTTCCCTTTTCTCATTCATGGAGGTGAGATATCACACAGACATGAAAAGGTATGAATGCTGACAACTCAAAAACACTTTCAGAATTCCACAAGTGACAGTTGGGTGAACAAAAAGCCAGTGTTGCATTAATTATGCAGAGTCGATGAGATTGCCACAAACTGCGCCTTATGAATATTAGATGAGCAGTTGTTTTCACAGCTGAAAAGAGAGTGATGTTCTGTATTGTTCATGTAGCAGCAGTCAAAAAATGAACAGAAGGTGCACCTGAGTTTTTTCAAAAGGTTTGACCATTTATCGCTTCACTATACTGTAGTTTCACCAGAACAGATTTAAAAAACAACAAACTGTAAGCTCTGTTAGACAGATTCTGTGTTCATATATAGGAAAATGAGTAAAATAAGCCTCAGACTATATTACTTCCTTTGTAGTCATGATTACGAGAAGGGTCCGTACCATAAACATCATACCAGAACTAACAGATTCTGATGAGACTGGGTCAGAGGTGTAGATTCAGTTCTGTAGTCATTATTATTAGGAGATTATCATTTTGTGGATTTTAGCAGATATCCTGTAAAGAGACTGTCTATCCCTGTCTGTGAGCTTTGATTTGTGGTGATTCCTCGCCTTAACTTATGCAGTTTTTCCTCATGTTGGCATATACTGTCATGATTTATAGTGTTCCCCTTGAAATATTAAATAAGGTTGCAATTTCTTTTACTGATGCACCTGCAATTTTGACACCAACTGTGCCATTTATAATCTATTAGAACTATCATGTTGCTATAGAAACACCCATTTATGTCTTCATTTTGCCATGAACATGTCCTTTTTCATTAGGTGTTTACATTATTTTGTCCACCACATACACATTACATTTAGAGGATGGTGACAGATTGGTCAATGATCCAATATTAAAAAACAAGCTGTACTAAATGTAAACAAACAATCAAGGAAATCACATCTGACAAGTAACGTGCACTTATCATTTATGCCAAAAATATAATCAGTCATCTGCACATGGCAACCAATACTGTAAGACACGCATCTGTGCACATGGAAACACATTCACATACAAATGTAAGCACACACACAGTGCCAATACTCTGGTAAACTTCACTGAAGATTTCATTTGTAGAAGGACACTGCATGCTTCATTTAACTTTTAAATTCTCCTGTTACCAGCGCCTTCTTTTTTTTATTATTGCCTAAAAGGGGAGAGGAGCGTCCCGGCGCATTTTGTTTTCATTTCCAAACCCCGAAAGACGCTCCCTCCACATCAAAGGGTCTAAACTGCATTATCATCCCTGCCCCCACCCTCACCGCGGCTGCTCCCCAGCACCCGCCACCTAAGAAACAGCGCTGGAAGCCTCCCCCGAGTGGATCAGCCAGCCAATCAGAAGCTGCCTTTCTGGCAGGGCAGACTTACATCAGCCACTCAAGCTGAGTGAAAAACAAGGATGCTCATTATAAGAGAATGTGCTTTGATCTACTGAAAGCTTTGACGGCTGCTAAAAGATTGCCATTTTATTTGAACCTTGCATGTGTAAGTTTGGCTTTTTCCCTGGCACTGCTACCTTGTCTGCTTTCTGACCTTCTGCCTGTTGTTTCAGAAATTTAGGCCTGACCTTTCTGCTCCTCTTCCTCCAGCAAACCAATCACAGCTACAAACTGGGTCAGTCTAAATAGCGGTAAGTAAAATGTATCATTGTGTCCGAATTGATGCAACTTTACGATTTTGAATGCATTCAAGTCAAGAGTCACCCAACACGTTACACAACAACCCAAAGAAATATAAAACCACATTACAAAAACATTGAGGCTGAGTAGCACCAAATTACTCTAAAACTGGGTCCATTGTAACTGCTTTGAGTCAGGTTTATCATATTCCATGTCCTTGTGTTTGGAAAAACACTAGATGTGTTGCCAGTTGCTCTGTTTTTATGTATTTTTTTTCTCTATTTTATCTGCTGTGTCCTTGTTTCATATATAGCTGAGTACAAAGTTTCAAACAACTTTGAAGTTTCAACATTTCCAAAGCCTTATTTATAAATTCCTCCTGTTCCCAATCATTCTAGAATTACTTCAATGCAGTAGCAACCCAAAACCCCAAACACGTTCAAAACAGTTACCCTGCCAAAGCAAACAAGACATTAAACATCTGCAGGCCTCAAGCCTTTGGCCAAGTGCCGGAATTAAAGTGTGACAGGAAAAGCAGCCTACTCATCTCCAAGCCGGCCCTCCTCGTTAACGTGGTGAAAGATGTGTGCCAGGGAGCAAACCAAAATGATAAGAACCACATATGTTGTGCTGTATCCTAACAGAATGGTTTCACTTCTCAGTATTAACCTGCTATTAATAATGGCGTGCCTGTCTCTATTTAAAGCAGCCCTTTGGTACTTCTGCAGCCTGCTGCCCCAAAGTAGATCTTTTTTTTCCCAGAATTCCATTTTGACAGAAAAGGAGAGTATGCCTGTAATTCACAAGTCTCAAAAGAATCATGTTTGTGTCGGTTCCAATCATACACTCTGAAACAGGTCTATTTCAGTGTAGGACTAGCTGAGGCGATTGGATGACCTAAATTAATTTTTCATTTAGCTTTCGTTATGTTTCATAGCCTTTGTTAGCTCATCTGGTTAAAGTGAACTTCTATAATGCTACTTTACATAGTAGTGCTGTTCACCTTTGCAGTTGCTTGACTGCGTGGCAACTGTGCTGGCTCTCCTGTAGTACTGTGTGGGAAATGCACATATAAGGAAAGTACATGTATTTACACTTTAGTGCCTTGTTACAAGTAGCACAGTGGTGAATTGAAGGGAACATTCTGATATTTCAAACTGATATTTCAAACTGTGAGAAAACAAAGGTGAACAGATGTGCACATATTTAATTTATGTAGATGGTCATTGTATCTGTATTTTAAAAGACAAATCCTTTGTGTGTTTTGCACAGATGTGCATGGTTATCAGGAGGAACTCTTTTCTCACTTATTCTGTCACTGAATAATCTGTTTCTTTGTTCATTTGTCACTGAGGAGTTGAGAGTATTCTGCTTTACCATAAAGGCATTTAATGTTGCAGTACTCTAATTTACTCAAAAAGAAAAAGGTAGAGGGGACCAGAAACATTCATATGCTCTTTTTCGTCTGATTGTCATCAATATTATTCAATAGGAAAATATAAGAGAGTGAAACCCCTTAAAGAAAGAGGACCAAAACAAGGCTTCACACAGGAGGGGGGGGGGGGGGGCTCAGCAGTGCATCAGAGCTTCATCTTTATGTCAGTGCTTGTGTTGATGGGAATGGACGGCCCACGCCCATGTTTTATCACCCTCTTGTGATTCTTCTGTCTCTGTACTGTAAGGGTCCAGACCAGTAAGGTCCGTTATGCGACTGCGTGTTGCACTCAGGACCTGTGTACTATGACGCAAACAACAAATCAATGTTCTTGGGCTCATTTTAGAAGCTTCTCCACTAAGATATACGCCACAACCCTAAGGATATTTATAAAAAGACCAAATTGACATGTTTATGATTGGTTAAGTCCCTCTGATCTCTGTTTGCCCAGGAGTCAATTGAAATACAATGCCTACTGTGGCTGATCTCCTGTTTATTTCCCCGGGGCGATTCATTGAAATCCAAGTCAACTTCATTTGCTTTAATATTGCCAGAAATGAAAGAACAACAATACAAAACTCAGCTGAAATTATTGTGGGGAGCTGAATCAAATTGCTGGAGATATTTCCTTTATGCTCTGCAAATAAGCCATATGGCAGGCTTATTGTGAAAGAGTGCGCTATCTGATGCAAGGGACTATTAAGGCTCGCTATTCTCTTCTTGAACTCATGTTTGCAGCACCCCATTCAGTGTATCTATCTGTGTAAAAATACCGTCCTCCTCATTCAGTCTCTGACACGTCTATATAGATATGCAGGACAACCATATCATCCATGGCATGAACGCAACATTCACTCAAGTTACAGACTCTTAAATACTCTCTGACATGTCTGTTTGTTTATAATAAATAAATAAATAATAAATAGTATGTTGTTATTATTACTATTGTTATTATCATCATTATTACTATGAATATGGGTATTGCTGGAACCCACTTGTTTCTTTAAGGATATTTTTCCTCCTCTACACTGCAGTCAATTAACGTTTACCTAGTTCACCAAGTACAAACCAGTCAAGGCATTGTAGGGCAGTGATCTATAGCTTCCCTTAAAATATCATACAGATTGAACAGTTCTCTTCTTTCACAAGGAACAAATTTGTTTCTGAGGCCCAAAACATCCACCACCATATATTTTAGCATACCTAAACCAAAATACCTTAAAGGTTTTTTTTCCCTGTATAAATTCACTGACAGGTATAATTTGCTGTGTAGCATTCATGGATCTTTCACTATACACTTACTTTAATCACTGTAAACTTGCAGTGGCCAATTAAAAAACAAAAAAACAAAAAACAAATGGACAGAAACAAAGTGATGAAATGTGGAATTGAGACTGGCCGCTACATCATGGCCCTCCATGTCACTTCTCCAGTTGTGACCTCATCATCAGACTGAGCAACTCAACAACTCTAAGGTACATTTAGTGCTGATCAGCCACATGGTGCGAATCCAATAATCAGGTAATAATTTCAAGTAATCCTCTGAATTATTATTATTGTTATTAATATTCATATTAATATTAATAATTATTATTATTTTAAAGTTAAATTATTTAAGACTTAAAGTGAAGTTATAAAACCAAACTAAGCACAATTATACCTGACAGCTTTAATCCAATGAGTTTTGAATGGTCTTGAAATGGTCTGGTGGTATGCCGATTGGCTTCACTGTAGCCATGACACCCTGGACCTTGGTAATTGCTGCTTGCAGCTCTATGAATTTTTGTTCTTTGTATTCATTTGCACATTAGAAAAGGACAGTGTAAATGACATTTTCAGTAAATAAACTCATTTTCACAATATGCTGTGTGTTGGTGTTATTCTCTAGGATACTGAAAGTAGCACAAGCTGTTGTGCATGACAGCTAACACTGTTTAATGTATAACAGTCATAACAAACGCCTTTCAAAAACCTAACAGGTTGATTAATCTGTGTTCATCAGGTCCAACATTATGCAAGATAAGCACAGCAGGCCGCTACTGCCGAACTGAAATATCAGAGGCAGCCAAATCAGATACAACACTTACAGATGACTAAGAACTGCTTGTTTACCAGACACAAGATTATAAAAATATGGAAATATGGCATTTAAAAAAATCCTGTGCTGTTTAATGAATTCTTTCCTCATTAGGGCAAATAAAAGGAGAACAAATATAGACCATAATGTGTCTCATTGCCTTTCCCGTCCGCGACAGCACAGAAGCACACGGACAGATATTTTTTGCTCTGACTACAAAGGCACCAAAACAACATCCTTTCTCCGTCAGCAGACTTACTCAATGCTGTTGAGCAATCTCTCACTGCGTGAATCACAGTTCCCACTCAATGGCTGGGAAACGGTCTTGTTTTTTTTGTTTTGTTTTTTTTTTTTTCTTGTAGGCATACCAGACGCTAGTCCTGTCATTTGACAGTATCACATTTGACTGTTAGATCTGGGAACACAACAACAGGTTGACGCAAAATACCCTAGAGGGACCTGAACAACATGTGGAACACAGAGAGGGCTGGCCTGCTTTCTGCGAGTACTGGTTTACGCTCATCATGAAGAGCACGCTCTGTCAACGGCCCACACCTCTCGTTACTGAATCGATTCATCGCGTGCTCCTCTGATTGTGTGAAGCCCTGAAAGGATGATTCTCTGCCTCACAGAACGTCAGCGGGTGAATCATTACAGACACACCACACTGGTATTTCTGCATGTTTCCCTCTTTATGGTTAGTTACAGAGACAGGGACTGTGTTCATGACAACTGACCATGATGTGCCAATTGGAGCTCTTTAAAAATAAACTGTTCTTTCATTTTTTTTTTTCTTCAGATATTTCTTTTTTGCTGTACATTGTAATGAACTTCTAAACATGAAGAACCCTCTTGGAAGTTAAACCCCATTGTTCAATTCACTTCGAGGATCTTAACCAAACAAAGGCAAATAGCTTACATTTACATTACCTTCCATTTGTGCAGAACGTTTTCTTCTCAAGGCAGGCAATGCCTCGAACCATGGTTCAAACCTGCAGCTCTCATGGATTAGGTCCTGTTCCTTGAGATAACTTCCCCTTACTCCAGCCAGATATCAGGTCTGCTTTCACTAAATTAACAAATGTAAGACCATATGATGTCAAAGCAAATGTGATCATGATAGACAGTGAGAAATGAGGTCAACTTAAAGAAAAAAAAAACAAGCAGATGTGGTTTTAGAGAAATACAAAAGAATAGAAACATGATCAAGGATACACATCATCTTAGTTGTGTGGTTGACCACCATTCATAGTCTGGATGTAACAGCATGAGGAAGCCTGTCCCCAGCTGGAGAGCTTCGTAGGGGGCTGTGGAGTTGGGTGTTGATCAGACAGCAGCGGGGGTGTGGGGTTGGGGGGGATGCTGGCAGACGTGCGTGACGTACGGGGTGATGCATCCTCCCACAGGAGAAGATGGAGAGCTCACTCACTTCTCCCCATTCTCTCCCTAATTGGACAGGACGGAGGCGCTTGCAGGTGGTAGCGGGTCCCTCCTGGGGGCCCCTGTCCACATGAAAACCCGGGCGGCAAAGGCAGAAGCCCGTCCCAAGTGGCCCCTGGAGGCACCTGAGAGGGCCGGGCTGCGTGCGCGGCGGCAGACAGCTCAAATTAACAGGAGAGAGAATAAAGAACGACAGGCTCACCTCAGAAACAGATGGTGTGATTATTTAAGATGATCAAGATGCACACGCGTTAATTGGGCACCAAAGCATCTTCAGTCAGGTTCCTCATCAAGATCAAAGCATGTCACTTTCCTACCTGTTCTCCATCTCCCTACTGTACACTGTGACTGATGTTCTTGTCTGAGCCACCGAAACTAAGCAATATTTATTTCCCCAAAACTTGAGCGGACGAGGAGGAGCTCAGGGGGGTCTGCTCAGAGTACCACTAAACATTACTGAGAATGGAATATCAATGTGAGTGCCCACGTTGCATTCCGATCACATGGGATTACCGATCTATGGCAAGCACGGATAAACAACAAGATACAGTACGTGGATTTCTAAACTGAATTTTTCATACCGACCCTAATAAAATACAAATAAGCCTTTTTTCATCATCTTCCCATCCTTGTGCTCGCTGTACACGTTACCTATTTTTAACCTGGCTTTTGGGATAACAGAGACTAAATAAACCTTCACTTTTAGGTGTTTGTTTTTGATTATCATGAAAAACTCTGCCTAGCGCCCAGAGACCCTGAAAGAATTGCGCCCCGGGCAAGAAATCTTTATGCCAAGATTCAGCGTCTTTTTCTTTCAGATGCCAAGGCTGAGAGAAATTTTCAACCATCTCTGCACCGAGTAAACACACGAACATATAAACACGCAATTATCAGGTACTTTTACTTAATGCAGAAGTTTTTCTGCGATTTATGATATTTACAGTTACAGTGCTGTTAATCTGTTAATATGCCTCAGATGGATGTAAATTTTGACTTGAGCTGCTTCTTCTGCAGACATAAAAGCAGGTAAAAGCATTTAAAGATTTGTTTATCTTCCTTTCCTTTCTTTATCTCCCTTATTTTGGACTGGAATCTTTGCCTCTGTTTAGCACTGTGCCATCTGCATCCTACACAAAGAGCAAGTGTGTGAAGCATGTGTACTTCTCTGATGGCTTTGTCTGTGAGACAGTCAACATTTTCACCACTTCAGGACACAGGCATGTACCTTAATAATTAGTGGCCTGTGGGTGGGATATCATTGGAAAGAGGTTATTTAGCGGTAACCTTGGTCATGTAAAATAGATAGAATATGGTATGATGAGAATAGGCCGTTTATGCCAAGATGACTCACCATTTACTGACATCCAGTGCCGCATCAGGACTGGGCCTCAACACACCAAGGGTCTCTGCATCGAGCACTGGACCTGGCAACCTATTCCATGTATTGACAATTCTTTGATATCTTGACTGATATCAGTATAGAAATTACTCTTAACTAGTTTCCACCATCCCTGTTAAACAGACTGTAGACATATAGGGTTGTAACTTGAATCCGCACCACTCTTGTAGGGGTGAAATCATCTCTTTCCTACTGCTCTCAGATGTAGTGAGTAACAGGGATCCAGACCTTAGCCTGCATGTCATTATGGCTGTAAGTACCAGCTAGAACTAATGGCCTGAACCTATCCTGTTCAAGTCTGTAGCCTCATTTTCCACCCATACATAAAGGTTGTGTACCATCTTTATACAAGTAACAGATGCGTGTTTGCATTCAGACTGCACTTAGCATTGCTCTGTGTCTTACAAAGAAATGCTGCCAGTTACTTTTGACAACAACTGTGCAGCTAACATGATCCAGAGCTATTATCTTTCATTACTCTGTAAATGGTTGGCGAAGAGTAAGTAATTTCAGGTAGAAGCATACTAAAACTGAGTTTGAACAACTGATTGTCAAATAAAATTTCTTCTTTGTGAGGCAATAATCTGCAAGAAAGGGAAAGAAAAACAAATAGTACCATTGACCTTGCACAACAACAATGAGACCCCCACCAGTCTGCCTTCCAGTAAGCACTCCCGAGGAAGTTTATACGCCGTGATTCAACCTCTCTTCTCTTCCCGGTTCTGACTTCAGAGTCTGTCTCCAAATTTTATTTCTCATCCTCAATTTTTTTCAGTGTGATTGCAAGACAATTATAACAGTTTTTTCCCCCACACACCCATCACCTATACCCATACCCACACACACACATACACACAGACACACAGCTGTTACTCTTGGAAAAAACCCGAGACCCTATCAGTCCACAGCATTTATGGCCTAACGTGTATGCAAAACTAACAACCCACAACCTACTGTACTGAGACCCATAAGCCTTTGCAGACGCTGAAGGCATGTTGTGTAACTGGGTTAGAAGGAGGTAGTCCTCCAGCAGTCTTTTTCTCTGAACTTCGTCTGACCTCAGCTAATTTCTACACCATCTGAGAAAAAAAAGACATAAAATGTTGGTAGTTTAATGGAGTTTGAGCGCTTAAGCCAAACTGCGCCAGGCAGACAGGGAATAGTCCTGTTGGAATTGCAGCGCGCCTGCCCCGCCCCAGAGTCTTCCCGTCTTAATTGGATGCCTTTTGTTCCCACATTAGTATCTCTCATGTGCCTTTACCCAGCGCCCCAACGTCTTCCCAGAGTTCTCAAGGTGACGGAACCCAGAGCGGCTTCTGTCACTGCAGAAACCCTGGCTTTTCACATGCAAGGCTCAAAGTCAGCTGTCAAATATATGTTTTATGCTTTCATTGAAAATGTGTTTAGAACCGGAAGGAATCTCAAAAAAAGGCGAGACCACGTGCCTCTGCAACAACTTTACCTCAATCTTAACCGCTAAAGTCTCATTAGACCCCCACAGAGACTAGCATGGAAGAGTGACGTACATGCAGTAGTTAAAAATAATGGACTCTGTGCTCTCTAACCTTAGAATGATTAACACTTTTGGATACATACCTCTTTTATGGTCAAAGTAAGCAGCTGCTGAGATCATTTGCACGTTTGTACAGCTAAAATACAAATGATGGTCATAAAAACAGCTAAACGCACTGGATGCATGTATGCTTCTCCTGGCCATCCTTAAATATGAGTCTGCTGATGGACTCAGTAATCAAATATAAACACAAATATGCATATAAAAACAAATTATTAAAAGGGCAAGACTTGAAAACTGAGTTTAAGGATATGGATGCTAAAGTGCTGTTCTCTGTTATCCAATACTAAATGCTGCATACTGAGGTAATTTACAAATTGTTGTGCAAGATTTTTAAACTGCAACAGTTTTACATTATGGATTCTGCAAATGCAAATCTCTGTCATATGCACTGCCCTGCCTTATGCACTGCCCTGCCTTATGTACTGCCCCGCCTTATGTACTGCCCCGCCTTATGTACTGCCCCGCCTTATGCACTGCCCCGCCTTATGCACTGCCCTGCCTTATGCAATGCCCTGCCTTATGCACTACACTGCCTCACGCACTGGCCCACCTTATGCACTGCCCTGCCTTATGCACTGTCCCACTTTATGTACTGATCTGCCTTATGCATTGCCTGCCTTATGCACTGCCCTGCCTTATGCACTGCCCCGCCTTATGCACTGCCCCGCCTTATGTACTGCTCTGCCTTATGCACTACTCTGCCTTATGTACTGCCCTGCCTTATGCACTGCTCTGCCTTATGCACTGCTCTGCCTTATGCACTGCCCTGCCTTATGCACTGCCCTGCCTCATGCACTGGCCCACCTTATGCACTGCCCTGCCTTATGCACTGTCCCACTTTATGTACTGATCTGCCTTATGCATTGCCTGCCTTATGCACTACTCTGACTTATGCACTTCCCTGCCTTATGCACTGCCCCACCTTATGCACTGCTCTGCCTTATGCACGACACTGCCTTATGTACTGCCCCGCCTTATGCACTGCTCTGCCTTATGCACTACTCTGACTTATGCACTGCCCCGCCTTATGCACTGCCCCGCCTTATGTACTGCCCTGCCTTATGTACTGCCCCGCCTTATGCACTGCTCTGCCTTATGCACTACTCTGCCTTATGCACTGCCCCGCCTTATGCACTGCCCCGCCTTATGCACTTCCCTGCCTTATGCACTGCCCTGCCTTATGCACTGCCCTGCCTTATGCACTGCTCTGCCTTATGCACTTCCCTGCCTTATGCACTGGCCCACCTTATGCACTGCCCTGCCTTATGCACTGTCCCACTTTATGTACTGATCTGCCTTATGCATTGCCTGCCTTATGCACTACTCTGACTTATGCACTTCCCTGCCTTATGCACTGCCCCACCTTATGCACTGCTCTGCCTTATGCACGACACTGCCTTATGTACTGCCCCGCCTTATGCACTGCTCTGCCTTATGCACTACTCTGACTTATGCACTGCCCCGCCTTATGCACGGCCCCGCCTTATGCACTGCCCCGCCTTATGTACTGCCCTGCCTTATGTACTGCCCTGCCTTATGCACTACTCTGACTTATGCACTGCCCTGCCTTATGCACTGCCCCGCCTTATGCACCTCCCTGCCTTATGCACTGCCCCGCCTTATGTACTGCCCCACCTTATGCACTGCCCTGCCTTATGCACTGTCCCACTTTATGTACTGATCTGCCTTATGCATTGCCTGCCTAATGTACTGCCTGCCTTATGCACTGCCCTGCCTTATGCACTGCCCCGCCTTATGCACTGCCCCGCCTTATGCACTGCCCCGCCTTATGCACTGCTCTGCCTTATGCACTGCCCTGCCTTATGCACTGCCCCGCCTTATGTACTGCTCTGCCTTATGCACTACTCTGCCTTATGTACTGCCCCGCCTTATGTACTGCCCCGCCTTATGCACTGCTCTGCCTTATGTACTACCCTGCCTCATGCACTGCCCTGCCTCATGCACTGCCCTGCCTTATGCACTGCCCTGCTTAATGCACTGCCCTGCCTTATGCACTGCCCTGCCTTATGCACTGCTCTGCCTTATGCACTGCTCTGCCTAATGCACTGCCTGCCTTATGCACTACTCTGCCTTATGCACTGCCCTGCCTTATGCACTACACTGCCTCATGCACTGGCCCACCTTATGCACTGCCCTGCCTTATGCACTGTCCCACTTTATGTACTGATCTGCCTTATGCATTGCCTGCCTTATGCACTGCCCTGCCTTATGCACTGCCCCGCCTTATGCACTGCCCCGCCTTATGTACTGCCCCGCCTTATGTACTGCTCTGCCTTATGCACTACTCTGCCTTATGTACTGCCCTGCCTTATGCACTGCCCCGCCTTATGCACTGCTCTGCCTTATGCACTGCTCTGCCTTATGCACTGCCCTGCCTTATGCACTGCCCTGCCTTATGCACTGGCCCACCTTATGCACTGCCCTGCCTTATGCACTGTCCTACTTTATGTACTGATCTGCCTTATGCATTGCCTGCCTTATGCACTACTCTGACTTATGCACTTCCCTGCCTTATGCACTGCCCCACCTTATGCACTGCTCTGCCTTATGCACGACACTGCCTTATGTACTGCCCCGCCTTATGCACTGCTCTGCCTTATGCACTACTCTGACTTATGCACTGCCCTGCCTTATGCACTGCCCCGCCTTATGCACTTCCCTGCCTTATGCACTACTCTGCCTTATGTACTGCCCCGCCTTATGTACTGCCCCGCCTTATGCACTGCTCTGCCTTATGTACTACCCTGCCTCATGCACTGCCCTGCCTCATGCACTGCCCTGCCTTATGCACTGCCCTGCTTAATGCACTGCCCTGCCTTATGCACTGCCCTGCCTTATGCACTGCTCTGCCTTATGCACTGCTCTGCCTAATGCACTGCCTGCCTTATGCACTACTCTGCCTTATGCACTGCCCTGCCTTATGCACTGCTCTACCTTATGTACTGCCCTTCCTTATGCATGACACTGCCTTAAGCACTGCCCTGCCTCATGTACTGCTCTGCCTTATGAACTGCCCCACCTTATGTACTGCCCCGCCTTATGTATTGCCCTGCCTTATGTATTGCCCTGCCTTATGCACTGCTCTGCCTTATGCACTGCTCTGCCTTATGCACTGCCCTGCCTTATGTATTGCCCTGCCTTATGCACTGCTCTGTCTTATGCACTGCCCCGCCTTATGCACTGCTCTGCCTTATGCACTTCCCTGCCTTATGCACTGCTCTGCCTAATGTACTGCCTGCCTTATGCACTACTCTGACTTATGCACTGCCCCACCTTATGCACTGCTCTGTCTTATGCACTACACTGCCTTATGAACTGCCCCACCTTATGTACTGCCCTGCCTTATGCACTGCCCCGCCTTATGCACTGCCCCGCCTTATGTATTGCCCTGCCTTATGCACTGCTCTGTCTTATGCACTGCTCTGTCTTATGAACTGCCCCACCTTATGTACTGCCCCGCCTTATGTATTGCCCTGCCTTATGTATTGCCCTGCCTTATGCACTGCTCTGCCTTATGCACTGCTCTGCCTTATGCACTGCCCTGCCTTATGTATTGCCCTGCCTTATGCACTGCTCTGTCTTATGCACTGCTCTGTCTTATGTACGGCTCTGTCTACCTTATGTAGAGCAGTGGGGGGGGGGGGGGGACATGTTGTTTGCAGAAACAGCATAGCATTATAAGTAATAAGTAATCTTTATGAAACATGAGCAGTGACCACTGCTGCCTGAATGATGTGCTGGAGTACCTTCATAGAATGCCCTCCCTTGAGGACAACACATATTCTTTGTGCTGGGGAAGCATATCACTGTGAATTTATGAAATCAATTGACACTTGTAGATTTGTTTTTTTTTGAGAACCAATGACAGAATGTTTGTACAAAGAAGCTAAAGTGGTTGAGAAAAATGCATGTGTTCCAATGAATTAGCTTTTAGGTCTGAAGCAGAAATTGTAACTCCTAAAATACAAGCATGCACAAAGCAACATTTTCTCACCTTCCCTCCACATTTCAACTATTAATGACCAAAGACATCGCTTCAAAAACAGCAAAATGTCTTTTAGACTGAAAGGCCACAACCAAGTGCAATGAAAAATAGGCTATTCATGAAATACTCTTCCCCAGGAACAAAGAGAAGATCACATGAATGAAAACAGGTCTTGCAAGCAGATGTGGATGAAACATACTTGGGAAAAACAATCCTCTTCAGGATAAAATAATTGACATTGTCAAAAAAGGAAATGTACTGTTTTTATGTCACTTTTTATGCACCATTTGCAGCCATGTTATTTGGCTGGCTAATCTCCTCCTGCTATACATTTGACACCTCCCTCAGAGCAATTCAATGGACAAGAAGTCATGTATGGTAACAACATATGGTGTATTGTTGCATGATGTAGTAATAAATATGAAGTACTGCCAGGCATTTTCTCCCTCTTAGACCGTTGAAGAGGAAAAAAAACCCAAGAACCTGTGACCACAGGATAATGAATACAGCAGGTCTAAGGTTTCATTTCTATAGAGAGCACATATGTACGCCTGGTGAAGGAACTGCAGCTCCGTGACCTAGGCAAACACCTCGGTAATATTGGGAATATTGTAAGGCACATTGACCTGCTTGCAGAACACTCCTCTTTTCCCTGAATGAGCCTCTCAGACCTTCTCCCTTTGTGTGGGGATACTCGAGTCACACGCTGATGGGTGCCAAAGGTATGCTTTGCCAGTTACTAAGCAACGCGAGATTCTGTAACAAAGATTTTTGACATACAAGTCAAGGTAAGAAAAAAAACAGCGAGACTACTAATTATTTTTACATTTGTACTATTCCAGTAATCTCTCCACAGTAATAGTCACTGGTGATGAATGAACACAACTTCTTATGCCAATCTTTAGCCCACTGTGAATAATATGTGTTTTGTTTTTATTTAAAATGCATTAATGCAGCGCTGAACTGATGCCTTTACACAGTATGGTATATTTTTCCTGTTAGTCTGTTTCCCTGCAAGTGCATCATTCAGGAGAAAACTAAATATTCTCCATTTTTTATTTTTTTATTTTAATGTCATGGCTTACCACTGGTAACAGTTTATATCCATTTTAGTTTGTTTACCACGGTTTTATATTCTTTACCTGAAGAAAAGGGGAAAAAAAACCTTCCTTTGTCTCTTATGGGAAACCAGGAAGTAAAAGTCAAACCATGAACACATTCTATTACTTCTTCAGTCGATATCATACATTTTGTAGAGTCACATTTTAAAAAAAACTCAATGAAATGAACAGCAATAGCTTGTGAGAGGACTATGGAAGCCAAAAAAAAGTGACAAATGCAAGACACATCAGGTCCACTGTGCTCCAGGGGAAAGTGGAGCATTTCAATGGCTGGTTTCCCCGTGGATGTAATTCTTATCTGTCCAGCAGTCCGATTTTCCCGCTGAAGAGGCCCATTGACCGCAGGCTATTGATAAGTCTCAGAGGTAAGACTGTATTTCACAGCACATGGGTTCCATTCAAATGGAGGATGACCGAACACAATGTTTACAACCATCATTTTGGCTATTGGTAAGTTTAACAGGTATACCCTGTTTTGAAGCTCTAGATCAGGTGTCTGGGGACCAAAGAAGAAAAGGAAAATGAACATTGTATGGATGTAGACAAGATAAGCTAAATGCGCTTTTCTCCAAATGTTTTCAGTTTATGAAGACGACTGCTTCTAATCAGAAGGCTTTTGTTGCATCCTAGTGTAGTATGACAGATTCCATGTGACACTGTACAGTTATCAATTACATGTAATGACAATGTGTACAGGAATTTGTGCAACGCAATGTTTCCTTTGTTATCATGTTTGACTACAGCTACTTGGCAGACATTTGACTTACCCTGCGAACCAAAATTGTTTAATACAAGCTTTGATAGCGCTGTACAATGTTCACAGGTCGAGGCAGCACTTTCTTGCACATTCAGTCAGGTTTGAGACATATCTCATTCTGCTCAGTAAAATTTGATGAGAAAAAAGTAAAAAAAAGAAGCATTTGACCAAAGAAATATCAAAATGACTTCTACCAAAAGACACTTATCGAGGAAGACTTCCTGAGATGCTGTTTACAGTAAATCCAGCTGTCTGATTTATGTTGTGTCCCAAGGTTTACACTGGTGATAATTAAAACACCCATTACATTAAGAAATAAAAGGAAATTAAATGTGCTCAATTCCCCAGCAGTGCCATAGCCCAGATGGGTAACATGCTGCCAGTGATACCCCTCCCCCTTTTTTTAAGTATTTTAATTTGAGGACCCAATAAATGTGAACATTTTATATTGCCTGTTTATGTGCTTGCCTTAACTCCTTTGTGTTTTTTTTTTTTTCCACTTTTCAGCTGGCTATGCAACAGCATGCACATTTATAATAGTTTCATACCAAGGCCTAAGAGAATATTTGCCTGGGAATTACGCCCCACAGAAGGAGAGGGATATTCTATCTATAACTGGGGATCTGGGTCTAAAGCCCAGAAGCATGGCTTCTCTCTCAAAGCTTTGCTTCCCTACCAAAGAGCCAGAAACTGAATGTCAGCCTTCTGTACTTTTTCTTCCTATTACGTATCTACTGAGTGACAAGTAGGCTCTATTAGTGTTTGCTAAGAAAAGGCATTTTGTGAGTGAGTAGAATGCCATCTTCTTCAGACGGAAAATCGATCTTAGTTATGTCAATCCATGGCCCATGGTTCAAGCACTGCTACCATACAGCTTCTGGGAATTATTCTCCTTTGTGGTTCTTCCTTCTGAGTAAGAATGATCTCTTGCTTGATGCGAGAGTGTAACTCACATACACCACAACTTATATGGGAGACTAACTAAAACTGATAGGAATATGTTCTGTCGAAATGTAGTCCTAACATGATCATAACAACACATATGAATAATGGAGTGAGATTTCTGATATAAGCTGTAATCATACGAGTTGTTTTCAAACAGAGTTGAACAGTAAAAATGAAGTCACTGTTCTGAATGACCCATTGTTCATCAGCGATCTTAATTTCCAGTGAGGCGTAGACTCTGTCTGCGGTTGACAATGACCGTCCCTGAATCTCTGTGAAATCAATTTCCCCTGGTCTCCACTGAGAGAGAAACCGCTACAGCACTTGAGCAGACGACTTGACCCAGTGAGTAGTTATATCTATGGCATCCTAATCACTACAGGAAAGTGGACACAGATACTTGAGACAAGGGGACCAATATTCTCCCACCACAGAGGAACCGATAATTAGACAATTGGCTCATGAAGCCCGAAGAGTTCATGAAATATACATCCAGAGAGCCCTCAGAATGGATGACCGCAAGCCCAGAGATTGCATTAGCAAATCTCTCTCACTCTCTTCAGGAGAAAAAAAAACAGATTACATGAGTATGAAATATTGAAACTTTGGGGAGGGTTTTTCAGAACATGACACAGAGAAGATATGACAAGGCTGTCTTGTTAGACACGATCTGTTCGCAGTTCTGATAACCATATCGGAGTGAAAATGACTCTGAGGGAGGACATATTTGGCCAAAAGATGGCTGGGTCAAAACTGCTGTTGGGCTAGACCACGATGCACCCATAACATGTCTGCCAAATGGAACTGCTGCGTACACCTTTGTGCTGCCAAATCTCTCTGGCCCAAGATTGCCACTGTGCATTTCCTTTCTGTGGTGCAGCTGCTGAGCTTTTGTTAGCCAGTCTGGTTACTGTCATTTCCAAGAAGTCGCAAAGTAACCCATCGCATGCTTCGGCTTCTAAGTGACTCAAGCTAGACTGTGTGGAAGAGAGCAAGGGATTGACATCACTCTTGGTGGATGGAGGAAGGAGGGAAACTGGAGAACAGGACAAGGACCCAATCTTGCCTTGAATGGCGGCTACCATTAGCTCAGCCTGTTGTCACACCCATTGTTCATTCTGAACCTGCCCCTGACCCGCTCCACCTATATCCATCTTATTCTCCACCCTCACCCCATGCATAAATAAAACACATACTCAGGAATGTGCAACTTTAGGGGGTAATAATCACTATTTAAAATGCATTAAATGCCATCTGTAGTTTTATGGCTGTAATTCCTGTGTTATTTTATGGGCACATTTTGACCACAGAGTGATGGTGCGAGGGGATAGATATGACAGGAGACTCCGTAATGCAGTAGTACATTCACCACATGGACACTCTGAATACCCCATTCAATTTCAGACGTCAAGTGAGCCTTCCTGCCAGGCAGCATTATTAAGCCTGGCTATTATTTATGCAGAGGAGATTGCCTTTGCCAGAATTCACTCATAAAATGTTAATATATTCATAAGGAAATTGTACTCTTTTAATCTCTGAAGAAACACTTATCTGGAAGTAGCACTTAATTCTGTTCCTGTGCTTGTATTATTAGCTTGCAAAACAATGCTGTTATTTCAAATGCAAATTCTCTTTGTGTTGTGACCTGTTTAATAACATATGACTATTTGTCTTGGATGTTCAAAAACCTTTTTGGCGTAATTACTGACTAGAAATATAAAGACAAGTTTTTTTTTCTTGTTGTACCATCGTGCAGGTCAACATTTTAAGCATTTATCCATCTGTTTGAATGTCTACCTTGTATATTATATGACAAACATTTATATGCCTCCAGACAGTGCTTTTATATTACATATTTTTCAAGACTGAAGCTGAAGCAACAATGCAACGCATTCATTATGCTGAATTCAAGTTGGTCTTGCATGAGCAGACTTCAAAGATGGAAAAAATAAAAAAGATTTTTAAAGATTTCCAAAAATATCTGATACATTATCAAACCTAAGTGAAAGTCTCAACTCCAGTCGCTCTGTCATCAACTCCAGAGCTGTTTTATGGGAATAATTGAAACATGTGATGTGCATTACAGAAAAAAACTCAAGGTGGCGTATAAGTATGTACACCTGTTTCTGCATGTTGCACAGCATTAGCATATGGCATGTAGTGGAGGAATAACATGTAGCATGATATTAGAATGTAGCAGGACATTCATTTGTTGAGGGATTAAGGAGAAAATCCTACTGTGTAAAACAGCATGCGGTCTTCACAATTCCCCCATCATGCACTGCTATTGACACCACAGCCTTTTGCCGATAGATGCACATCTCACCGAGTAGGAAAAAAAAAAAAAAAAGTATTTTGATGATAATGACGAGCAATTTGAGTTGTGATACTCCTCCGCCATTCAAGTATATGAGAATATAAATATATTCCATAATATATTTCCAATGCAACGCTCTGTGTGCAAAGAAATAATTCTATAGGTTAATATCTTCTCAAACTGGGAGAAAAAAAATAAAATTACATTTATGGCAATGCATGAAAAATGTCTAGACTCCAGATACATTGAAACGTATTCTCTCATCCAAATGAAGAGCCCCTGCTTGCAGAAAATTACATTCATACAGTTGCTATGCAACTGCACCTTCAGATCAAGCAAGCTGTGGAGTCCTCAAAATAAGCCCCTGTCATTTACAAAGCCAACCCAATATCATAAAATAGGCCTGCACATCTGACAGAGGTATTACTCTGAGCTGTAGAATAACTTTCCTTTTCAATGTAAGGACTGATTACATCCATTTCAGGAGCCGAGGGGCCATCATCTCCTTCCTTGTGAGCTCATAACGTTCTCATAAGGTTGTGTGTAATGTTGTAGTACTATTATCATGTTTTACACAATGCTGGAATATTGAGAAGATGAGTGAAGAGGGGTCACTTCCACAGGCTCTGCTTCCTGTTAGCAGCATTTCTCCATCTTCCGCATATCTCTCATCCACACCGCATGCAAAGAACATCAGAGCAACAAGTCCATCCACCACACTTGGTAGGAAAAGCAAATAGCGGATCAACCAGAAAAAAAAAGGTTTCTTCATCTGTGAAAGGCAAGGTGGTTCATATCAACGATTTCTCCTAGTGATTAATGTCTGGCGGACATGTGCTGGAGACAGCAAGCCTCTGGTATCCACAGTGTGATCATGCCAAAAACAGATCTTATTCGTATTCCAGAGTAAATACTGACCCCTCTTTACTTTTCCTCTTAGTATGTTGGCTATCCTGCGCGGGAAAAACTTTCCTCCAGTCTTTGTCTGCTTTAGCACATACCATGAAGTCAAGCTTTATTTTCCTGTTTACGGTGCACTACCATGGAGCTGGTCCCACGAATGCTTTACTCCAAAACACAAATATTTTTACTGATTGCTTCAATTATCTAATAACTAAAAATATAGTTTCAAATTTGCAGCCAAGGTTGCTTTGCTACACACAAAAATCTTCCTTCTTCCAGTCTGAAAAAATAACAGGCATAAAAACCTAGGCTTCACCTGATCCTATTCCAGCAGAAATCATACAGAAAGAAAGTACACTGCAAAGTTCACAGGCTTTCAGAAATGTGTTAAAGATTAAATCAAAATTCCCATAAAAATATTCTTCTTTGGATACATTGAGGTTTCTCTTATGTTTCCTTACAATGACGTCACTGCAACTGCCATTTATCAAACATGTTTGTATTCTTACATTAACAGCAAATTTATGGAAATTGTATTCAGAGAGGTACTGCATAAATTTAGTTCCTTAGTTAACATATCTCCACCTTACAATATTCATGCTCAAAAATTATTCATTATAAACATGCATGCAGTTCCACACCTCTAGTGTATATGAAATACCTTGTGAAATGTTGCCAATATCTCAAAGTGAATCCATAACAAGACAGCCTATCTCTCCTGCATGGTAGACTGATTTCCAAGAGATTTGCAGATCAATCTCCTTAGTAAAATTAATTTTGAAAATACTTTTTCAAATTGTAGCCAAACATTTCATGTAATGGTTCAAGAATGGATTGATACATTTGAATGTTGCTCAGTCTTTTGAATGCAAGGAACTCTTTTGTACATTTCTGCAAACAGCTTGTTTGTTTCCGAATAGTATTTTACCATTGTAGGGATGGAAGCTACTCATTTATCAAAAAGAACATGTGATGAGTTATGGATGAGAGGGAGTAATTTAGCTCTTCTCATGTGGATACCAAGAGCATATGGATCTCAGAGCCTAATTCCTAATTCCAAATTCCCTTCGTAACCCCAATATGTATTCAGTGGGATTTGACTGGGTAATTCAAGCGGCTCTTGATATGGTGATTCTAATTAACCATATCCACAGGCGCAATTAGCCCCATAAGAGGGCTGGCTGCTTCTCTAGTGTCTGCAGTGAAAACCTGAGCAAGAACATGGCTTATCTGCCATTTTTATTTTATTTCTGTATGAAGATTCTGTGACTGGTAATCTTTTTCAAGACATGACAAGACAGCAGCAGTCCAAGACAACTGCAGGTGTCCGAGCAACAATTCATTCAGCAAGCAATGATTATCATAACTACAATTGTAATGTATTATAACTGGTATTATATATTTATGATTTAAAATATATTTGGATGTTTTATACATTGACCTTTGTGGTGAGGGCACTACCTCAATCCAAACTCAACACCATGCCGGTTCATGGAGGATAGGTTTTACACCTTTGGGACACACTTTAGGAGGATGTATACCAAACCTGTTAAACAGCACTGATGGATAAATGACTTTGTGGAATTCATAGCCACTGGTTACCTGGATACCCAGTGCTTTAACTGCATAGTAAGCAAGTTACTCATCAGTTGATGTAGGCACATTACAATTGTATCAATTTCCAAACAATGACTACGGCCTGACTCATTCCCATCTGAAGACTTAGTAGCTGGTGATAATCCTTACAGAACACAAGCAAACTCCATCAAGAGTCATTAGTTATTGCTTAAATCATTTATTACAAATGATAAAGTCTGAATGTAGATTTACTTGTTACAATCTGCCATTACAGAGAGCATTTGCTCGCTTTTCTAATTCCAAAATCTCTGTGACGAGCCCGGTACATAATGGGGTACCAAGGTTAGGCTCGGGAAGTACAACAATTATTGAGCCAAGGTTTGGATCGGCACCAGAGTTGTGGTTCGTAGTTTAATAAAAATGCTTCAGTTCTCATCTTTGAAGCAAAGTGCTTTGGCCTCCCAAGTGCTTGAGAGTATGTGGCAAAAAATGTAACCACCTTCCCCTACTTTGAAACCCAGAAAATAGAAAAACAAGATTACAAAACAACAACATAGAACATTATGAACATTGTATTTTTGGTGTCACAGGCGACCATTAATCTTCAGATTCAAAGTGTGTGTGTGTGTGTTTTTTTTTCCATTGGCAATATTTGCTTATCATGCAAAAGAGGAAGGGACACCGTTGCGGTGTAACAGAATGTTACAAAACGAGGCTGGTACTTCGTTTATGAGAGCCAGATAACATATCTCAGTGATTTACTCTGTGCGTGGGAGTGAGGGCTTAGCTTGTTGAGATGCGGTTCACACATCATCCTTCACGGCCCTGTTAACTTCCTGCCTGCACGTATTTTTAGCAGCTTGTATTCTTATTTCTCAGCAAGCAGAGGAAGAAAGCAGATAATGACATTAAGTATAGTGCAGCCGCCCTCCGCTGTTTCACTCAAGACAAAGAGACAGATATCATCGCAACCGTTTTTAATCCTGCTGAGAACAGACATCAGCCCTCTGAGCAACTTAAAAAACTGATGCTTCAGCTAATGGGTTTAGGGAAATAAATAATTAAATCCCATGGATGATCGCAATGCATTTACCAGCAATGCAGAGCAATTATTTCATGAATAACACAAACATAAATAATTACATAAACACAAAAATTATCCTCGTATACAGTAGCGACTAATCCTCCCTGGAAAAAGGCAGTAAGTGTTTGTATACTTACACATATGGTTTTATCAAAATAGCCATCGCCACCGCTATTCTACTGTTGTGGAATTTTGTAAACAAGGCGCATGACAACGATTGGTCAAAGGCATTATACAAATAAACTGGAGCTAAAAAAAAAGAAACTTTTCAAAACATTTACTGTGTGGGACCATCAGAGCAGAACAATCAAGTCAGCAAGAAGTTGACATTCAGCCAGTGTAGAATTTGCAATTCATATATAAAGACTGGTATTGTATTCATTTTTGTCATCAAAATGAAAAAAATGTCATTTTATAGCAAAGAACAAGCTGTGAACAAGAGCTGTATCAACAAAATGCACTTTGATGGCATCACAGAACAACATCTCGATAACTGACAACAAGAAGGAACTTGCTGTACTTTTGGTTAAATTCCAGTGACATGACAAACCAGTCAATTTCTGACGAGAACAATGTTATCTCTCAGGCACCCACAGGTCTGCACACCTATTTAATGTCATAGAAAACATTTCCAGCCTGCACACAAGCAATGCATCCCCCCATCCCCTGATAGAGGATGTGTTTTGATAGATTATCTTTTTTGTTAATTGCAGGTATTGTGGTTGGAGAATATTTCTGTGAGCTTGCAGGGGTTTGTTCCTTGTCAATCAAAGCTGAAAGCATGCGCTGGGTTTTCATTTTCTGTAAAATGAGATGATTTTTTTTTTTGGTCCTTTCAAGTGCAATATAATATTTTATTGTTATTAATGTCCACATGAAATTGAGACTTCTTTATGAAATGGAACTGTAAAAGGCTTTACTTTTGATAAATGTGCTTAAGTATGTATTACTATTGTTTGTCTTAATGTTTTCACATATCAAGTTTTAATCCGTGTTCTATACCCCTTTCCTCTTGCTCATGTGACTCATGACTTGAGACTTATTATAATAATTTTATCCATTAACTCACTTTGAGCAAGAGCATGAATTTAAAACAGCTTAATGAATTAGCAATACATATGTAGTAGACATATTGCATAATTGTTCATTAAACACATAGAACCACTATTTGTATTATTTCAATTTGATTTGCTTATTTCTCCACATTTCTTTCTCTTAATGCTCATCTCAGGGGAATTGATATAGCTGTAACACTGAGGCAGGTATAAATGAAGTGCAAAAACAATAAAGAAGTTTCACCACCTCTTGTCCTGCAACCTATGTAGTACAGAAACCATAGAGCACTAAAATACACAGTACTAAATACATACAGAAACAGTACTAATAAGTATTTTTCATTGGTGGAACTGCGTTCCTATGCTGCACTGTATATTTTAGGAAATGAAATGGACGTGTATGCCTCAGGCCATAAACTTGATCTGGTAGATGAGAGGTCTCTCTCTCTCTATATATATATATATATATGTATGTGTGTGTGTGCGTATAATTTTGTAATAGAATTGCCGTTCTTATCAACCTAGAATTATGTTTGATGTTTTTAATCTGTCAACAAACATAAATTTGCCTACAATAATATGTAGGTATCACAAATACTGAATGTGTTAGTAAAGAAAAATATTAGGTTACTATTACAAAATTAAACTACAAACCATTTAGTCTGTTAACATTAATTAGAGTAGATTACTCCATGAATTCTCACCTGTTTTGAGTTCACCAGCTGCCACTGACATATATATATATATATATATATATATATATATATATATATATATATATATATATATATATATATATATATATATATATATATATGTCAGTGGCAGCTGGTGAACTCAAAACTATATATATGTAGCAGACCTCTCATGACAGCGGACCATTCACTTCCTTGTCTTCTCACTCATCATTCACATATACACATACATACACACATGCACGCACGCACGCACGCACGCACGCACGCACACACACACACACCCATCCTGTGTGACAAAGCCAACAAATAACAGCTTTTGCCTCACACACTTTTTGCATGAAATGACACCTGCACCACTGAACGACAGTAATGATACAGTTGTGATGCTGAAGGTACAAGTGCAGAAAGAGTCAAACTCAGAGTTTCTTCTTCACTAAAAAGCACAGACCTTTCAGTTGTAAAGAAAAATTTATAAATGTACACTAAACATTCTGCTTTCCTCTGCCCAGCTGGCAGCTATTTCCCCCACCATCTGGGCCTACATAAAATACATGCCCCGATCACCTAAGAACCTCAGCTTAATGATTTAAAAGATTGGGCCTACCAATGATTGGTACTCTGTTCTTATGTGCCGCTGCGAACAACCCTAACGCATAATTTAAAATGGCCAGACCACTTGGCAATCTATTGCTGACAAGAGCATCATCTTGATAGAAACGTTTCTTTGGGTTTGATTGTTCTGACAAAGTTAACTTGCTCACTAGCAAAACTACGAACAAAAACTAGCCTAACAAAGTATGTTACGTAAGACGGTCAGCCAAGTAATCTAGCTTTCTTTTGAAATGTTCAGAGAACAAACAGAGTATTGCTTATTCTCCGATAACCTCAAAACATTGTCAACAAAACATTGTTAGTGATCCATAATGCTAGCTAATGACATCTAGCTAAAAATAATTCTGAGCTAGCTAGCAAACCTACATCTACATTCTGCTTATCCAGAGTAGCAAGCTGACTTACACATTATTTAGGACTTACTCAAAAATGTACTTAAAAATCTTCAGAACAACAAACAAATTACAGAAACACAACAGCATGAACTATCCACCTTATACTGCAATAAGGTTCACAAAGACACTTAACTACTGGTAAATTATGAGTATATACTGCTTATAAACTATCCAGAAGAACATAGAGATTATTTGCAAAACCCTTATGTAAATGACACAATGGAAGATGCCTCAACCTTTTCCAACAAGTGGCCCGCTGAAAGAATATTTGATGGGAATATTAAGACAGTCATCATTTATAAAACTTACATAGACTTGCATCATTTCATTAACAAAGAAAGCTACTAAGTGGGGAATTCAAGCTATTCCTATTAACTATATATGAACTTTTATCTTTACAGGCCATGTGGTAAAATATTTGTCCATGTCTTCGCTTACATGCACACCATTAATAATTGCTCAATGGACTCATTATTTAACGACTATTCACACTTACTGTCTGAAGTTGTGGATCAGATCATTCAGTCTGAAGGTGGGAATCAGAGCATTCAGTCTGAAGGTGTGGAGACTTGAGGTAGGCATCAGAGCATTCAGTCTGAAGGTGTGGATAAGAGCATTCAGTCTGAAAGTGTGGATCAGAGCATTCAGTCTGAAGGTGTGGAGACTTGAGGTAGGCATCAGGGCATTCAGCCTGAAGGTGTGGATCAGAGCATTCAGTCTGAAGGTGTGGATCAGAGCATTCAGTCTGAAGTTGTGGATAAGAGCATTCAGACTGAAGGTGTGAATCAGAGCATTCAGTCTGAAGGTGTGGAGACTTGAGGTAGGCATCAGATCATTCAGTCTGAAGTTATTAATCAGAGCATTCAGACTGAAGGTGTGGAGACTTGAGTTAGGCATCAGAGCATTCAGTCTGAAGGTGTGGATCAGAGCATTCAGTCTGAAGGTGTGGATCAGAGCATTCAGACTGAAGGTGTGAATCAGAGCATTCAGTCTGAAGGTGTTGAGACTTGAGGTAGGCATCAGAGCATTCAGTCTGAAGGTGTGGATAAGAGCATTCAGTCTGAAGGTGTGGATCAGAGCATTCAGTCTGAAGGTGTGGATCAGAGCATTCAGACTGAAGGTGTGAATCAGAGCATTCAGACTGAAGGTGTGAATCAGAGCATTCAGTCTGAAGGTGTGGATAAGAGCATTCAGACTGACGGTGTGGAGACTTGAGGTAGGCATCAGAGCATTCAGTCTGAAGGTGTGGATCAGAGCATTCAGTCTGAAGTTGTGGATCAGAGCATTCAGACTGAAGGTGTGAATCAGAGCATTCAGTCTGAAGGTGTGGATCAGAGCATTCAGACTGAAGGTGTGAATCAGAGCATTCAGACTGAAGGTGTGAATCAGAGCATTCAGTCTGGAGGTGTGGATCAGAGCATTCAGTGTGAAGGTGTGGATCAGAGCATTCAGTCTGAAGGTGAGGATCAGAGAATTCAGACTGAAGGTGTGGATCAGAGCATTCAGTCTGAAGGTGTGGATCAGAGCATTCAGTCTGAAGGTGTGGATCAGAGCATTCAGTCTGAAGGTGTGGATCAGAGAATTCAGTCTGAAGGTGTGGATCAGAGCATTCAGTCTGAAGGTGTGAATCAGAGCATTCAGTCTGAAGGTGTGAATCAGAGCATTCAGACTGAAGGTGTGGATCAGAGTATTCAGTCTGAAGGTGTGGATCAGAGTATTCAGTCTGAAGGTGTGAATCAGAGCATTCAGTCTGAAGGTGTGAATCAGAGCATTCAGACTGAAGGTGTGGATCAGAGCATTCAGTCTGAAGGTGTGGAACAGTGCATTCAGTCTGAAGGTGTGAATCAGAGCATTCAGTCTGAAGGTGTGGAACAGAGCATTCAGTCTGAAGGTGTGAATCAGAGCATTCAGTCTGAAGGTGTGGATCAGAGCATTCAGACTGAAGCTGTGAATCAGAGCATTCAGACTGAAGGTGTGGATCAGAGCATTCAGTCTGAAGGTGTTGAGACTTGAGGTAGGCATCAGAGCATTCAGTCTGAAGGTGTGGATCAGAGCATTCAGTCTGAAGGTGTGGATCAGAGCATTCAGTCTGAAGGTGTGGATCAGAGCATTCAGTCTGAAGGTGTGGATCAGAGCATTCAGTCTGAAGGTGTGGATCAGAGCATTCAGTCTGAAGGTGTGGATCAGAGCATTCAGTCTGAAGGTGTGGATCAGAGCATTCAGTCTGAAGGTGTGAATCAGAGCATTCAGTCTGAAGGTGTGAATCAGAGCATTCAGACTGAAGGTGTGGATCAGAGCATTCAGTCTGAAGGTGTGGATCAGAGCATTCAGACTGGCGGTGTGGATCAGAGCATTCAGTCTGAAGGTGTGGATCAGAGCATTCAGTCTGAAGGTGTGGATCAGAGCATTCAGTCTGAAGGTGTGGATCAGAGCATTCAGTCTGAAGGTGTGGATCAGAGCATTCAGTCTGAAGGTGTGGATCAGAGCATTCAGTCTGAAGGTGTGGATCAGAGCATTCAGTCTGAAGGTGTGGATCAGAGCATTCAGTCTGAAGGTGTGGATCAGAGAATTCAGTCTGAAGGTGTGGATCAGAGCATTCAGTCTGAAGGTGTGGATCAGTGCATTCAGTCTGAAGGTGTGGATCAGAGCATTCAGTCTGAAGGTGTGGATCAGAGAATTCAGACTGAAGGTGAGGAGACTCTTGTCTAAATTGTCAGAGGTTTGGAAGTTCATTAGTTTTGCACAGGAAAAGAAGACATTCCAATCTTCCTCAAGTTTCCAGAAACAGAACAAAGACAGAGATCAAGTGACAGATCATATTAATGACACTTGAACCAATTAGATCTACTGACTCTTTTCCTTGAGGGGTAATGCAGACTTTGAGAGAGCCTTGAAAATGGAGGAAATTTGGTGGGCAAACAGCACTGGTGTGCCCATTTTTAAGATTTATAGCATAGTATGTGCAGATGCTCCTTGTCATGGAAAATTTGTCGCACCTTTTCACCATGTTTCTGAATGACAGGTTTATAATGCACAATGGCACATATGAAAATTTATTTTTGCAGAGGCATTTTGCTTGAGCACACTCAAAGTCTTGTCACAGCCCAACAATAAGCCATGCCACTTCTGATGATGTCCTCTGTTGGATTATACTGGAATTAGTTGTTTCGCCAGCGCCATGCTTAAGAGATTGTCTCCTGGCCACGATTCCCTTCCACGTCTTAGTGCCATTGATTCGAGATGTGAAGAGCCACCCACCTACATTGTTGCCTGGCTGGGAACTCTGCAGTTTAGCTTGAACAAGGTGTCACCGAAGCAGGTTGAGCAGAAAGGTAGCAGCAATCGCTTTCCCCTCCATTCAGAAAGACGACAGTTTTACACATTGCGCCGACCTGCTTATTAACACCTACCATAAAGAGAAAGCAGATAAGCTGAGGCAAAGGGGCCAGAGTTGTCACTGGAATATCTCTGGAAAAGATTGCTTTC
>JAFBMS010001215.1:0-45233 GCA_019788955.1 Albula glossodonta
TTAGCCGAGGAAGTGCTGGCTATTTTGCCAAAAATGGCTGAAAGGACGTTGTAAGGAAACTGGCCTTATCACTATCCCACTCCGTTTACAAACGTGACGCTTGGTAGATCTGCGGCCTGTTTCAGGTCAGCCCCGTGCCTGGAGAGGTGGCCGTCCTCATCGTTTGCAGTGGTGGTGCAGAGCGCCAGAGGCGGCTCCGTGGCTTTGCAGCCATGGGAGAGGACATTGTAATTACGCTCTTTTTTCACAAGGACATCTGTCACTGTGGTTCATGATTGCTGTCGCTGGCTGTCAAATGCGAGTCAATGAAAGTATGAGAGTGATATATATACAACACGGCCGAGATTAAGTCAGTGTGAGTGTGTGTGTGTGAGTGTGTGTGAGAGAGTGTGTGTATGCGTGTGTGTGTGTGTGAGTGTGTGAGTGTGTGTGTGTGTGTGTGAGTATGATGAAGCTTTGCCTCATGCATTTGGCATGAGCTGGTTACACACCCTGCATGTGCAAACACACACACTGCACCCAGAGGGAGGGATATGCATTCCTGTGAGTGACAAAATAAATAAACAGACACTTAGAGGTAATGGTTGTGTTCTGCAGAGATAATAACTGGAGCAGAGCCATAGTGGTTATGTATTAAGACCATACAACGGATGAGATGTATTCGGCATAACAGGGCACAGGTCACAGCCTGGGTGGGCATTATGGTTGGCAAAGCCAGTTTTCTTTAAAATATAGCGAGGCAAGCTTTGTTCTGTTTGCTTTTTTCACAGATGAAAATGTTTAAATGCTACCCAGTGGATTCCCATGGTTAAGAGGTAAAGATATAGTTACTCCAGGGAGTGTCTTTATCCTGGAACCCAACCATGTGTATTGATGGGACCCGGCCAAGTAATGGGCAGGCGGGGCTACCCGAAAGACAACTGCTGTAAAAACAGTTTTTGCATTGTAACTGTGGAGTAATAATCTGTGCGGACATAAATGATATGGTGATAGATTCTTGCTATAACTTTTTTTTGCAGATAAATTTGCAGTAAAACCTTTGAAGAGAGTTGTAAAAATGAGGTTAAAGGACAGCCCCCTTCCTTTAGAGCAGTGACTCTTAAAGTACTTAAAACTCAACGTCCAGGTTTACACCCTCTCTGTTGACAAGTGTTTTATGAAATATATGTTATGTATATATAATTCAGAGACAGCGGAGTCAAATGGACCACCAGTGATGTCATCAGTATGAGCCTGGTTAAACATAGGGGCTGCCTTCCAATACTCAAATTTGTCTCCTCGGCTGCGTTCCAATACTTTATCTCCTCTCCTCCTTTCCTACCCCGGAAATATGCCGGAAATGTGTGGAGGAAAGGAGGGGAGGAGACGAGTGGAGGAAAGGAGGAGATGAATCGAAAATTGGAACAGCTAATCCGATTCGCCCGTCATCAAAGTCGACTTCGGCTGAAGTAATAGTTTCGACTGATGCCAAGGATACCTAAGCTAATCACGCTTCTCTAACGCAGCCATCCCTTTTCATGCATTAAAATACAAATTTCCGTTACTCCATTCTGATCATGATGCCACAAAAACATTTGTACAAGGAATAAATAAATTTACTGCAACATAAACTCGCTCAATTTTACTTTGGTAAAATTACCATTCGTATTTAAAAAACGTGACTATATCATGTCGATGTGGGTATGTTTGAAAACGCAAAACAAAAGTTTTCCCATCAAATGACCCGATTACTGTTTACTGCTCTGGCGTTTATACTTAAGTGTTGGTAAATCCCTTTCATGTTTTAGAACTTTTCGATGCTGACATATACAGTGGGATGGTATTTTAATTTGACTGGTCATGAGCTCAATTATGTCACCCAGAAACGTGAAAAGATTTCTGCGGTAGGATACATCGATGTATCCTTCGTTTGGAGGAAAGGAGGAGGCTAGATTTCGTTTTGGAACAGTGGAGGGAAGAAGGACACATAGATCAGTTTCGGGGGCACGGAGGAAGGGAGGGGAGGAAATTTTCAAATTTGAATATTGGAATGCAACCAGTGGGAGCTGCCTGAGTCATGCCCCTCTCTGCAGGACTCAGCGAGTCGCGCACGGAAAAGCGCATGGCGACCTGCCCCCGCTGGCAGGTCCATCAAAACGCACCAAGCCGGCTGGGCTGCTGGGAAAGATTTGAGTTTTTCCAGGCGTGACCGCTCTTTGCCATCAATCAAACGGCGTGTCAGAGGAGCTCCAACAAAAAGAGAAATGAGAAGGTCGTGGAAGTGATCTGGGGGTGAAATAGAGTGGAAGACTGTACAGATCATTTCAGATGCCAGTCAGTGAAGGAGGGGATTCACACAGGGGAGTCAGCCTGGATACCCAACACCAGCCATGGGGTGAGTGAGGCTTCACTGAACCAAAAATGGGAGGAGCTACAGTACATTATCAGTACCTCAGTCATTTGGGCCGATCCACCTTGTGGATAGAAAAATATTTTTAATTGGTTAAAATAAGTGAATTATTAATAGCTGAGTGAAGCTCCACCCTCATGGAACCTCATTTTAACCATCAGGACGCAGTGCACTCAAACAACAGCACACAACACTCACTTTTTATGACCGGCGCCAGCCACGAGTCTTACTACTTTTAGAGTAGCAAAGTTCCTAAACATTCTGCTGGTTTAATTTTACTGCGTGTAAGGCGTAAGGCTCCCCTCCTGAGTGAATGCTCCTCTCTAAAGTGGGGCTCAGTGAAAGGGAAAAATTATTCAGGCAGCCCGTCTCTGAGGGGTCAGCTAATGTAGCAGCGGGGTTTGTCAGCCGTCAGTGCTACAGTGCTACAGATCTGAAGGCTACATTTTCCCACCAATGTGTGTGTGAATCAGAGACTGGCAGGCTGGAGGAACAAACTATACCTCTAAACCTGTCATTACTTTCAGTCCGTTTCCAATTATACTCCTTTATTAACAATAAAACTAATATTTCACAGAGTAATTAACACCAATCAACGCACCAGTTCCATTTAGTGATTGAATTAGTTCTATCACAGACTAGTTTGCAAACTAGTGCTGCATTTTTTATATACACAGATGGTTTTATTTGTCGACAACTGTACTCTAACTGTTCTCTGTCTGATGCATATGTTCTTGACCAGTGTTTTTATTTCTCTGAAGTTGTGCTGTATACAGCTGTGCAGTAAATGTGTGTCTTTAGCGACTGCTTGTAACCTTTAGCAACACTTTTAATGATGTCATTCCAGCAAAGCACCTAAAACTGCAAAAGTGAAATTGAGAGGGAGAGGGAGAGAGTCAGGAACCAGAGAAGGGGGGGGGGGGGTGTCAGCTTGTTTATAAGACAGGCATCCTGCCACACGCGCAGTGAGAGTCAGGTACACACACACACACACGCGCACATACACACATGCACACATGCACACGCACGCACCTGCACACACACACACACACACTCACACACACTCACAGTAAGCCCCCCCCCAAAGCTGTCCACCCCACCCGTTGTGCTGTCAGTGTGCGTGTGCAAATGAGTGCTGTGCCACGTTGCTCCACCATCACGCACTTTCACTTTGTCTTCACAGACAGACAGACACAGTGCAGCTTGCCTGTCACTCAGGGGCCGTGTGGCTGGGCTTCACTACGTAATTCACCTGAGCAAGCAGAGAAAACACTCACCTCTGGAGTTTTCCTTTCCCTGCCCCCCCACCCCCCACACACACGCTCATGACTTTCAGTCAAAGGTATAACTTTCATTTGAGCATCGGAGGAGACAGAATGCTGGTGTTCGGAACCAAGATGTAAGGTGAACGGGTGCCTGCCCCCCCACAGGTGCTGCACTGAAGCATCCTGCCAGTTCTGTTGGACCCATCCCTTCCAGCCAAGGGCTCCTGCATCATGTCTACTGAGCCCTTGGGCCTCACCCCCTCCCCTGGGTCCAGCAGGACTCCACCCATTCCCTCCCAGCAGGACCGGAGCTCCGCCCCTGAGCCCCAGGTATCTCGTCCCCAGCACTCGGCACCTTCACAGGTACAGCACCTGTCCACCAGCCACACCTTCACACCCAGAGCACAGAGCCAGGATTTCAGCTGGGAGGGCAAATTGAGGCTTCATCAAACCCAAAATGGCTGACGCTTTCAGAGGCTCTCCTTTCCCAGCCAGTTACAATCATTTTACTTCAGAGACCTGTGTTTTAATTGGCTCCTGACTGCGTGACCATTCATTGCAGCTCTGCTAACATTGCCATAACTAAACTTCAGGTACGCACTGACCCCCCTGCCCCCAAAACCTCAGGTACCCACTGACCCCCTGCCCCCAAAACCTCAGGTACCCACTGACCCCCCTGCCTCCAAACCTCAGGTACCCACTGACCCCCCTGCCCCCAAAACCTCAGGTACCCACTGACCCCCTGCCCCCAAAACCTCAGGTACCCACTGACCCCCCTGCCCCCAAAACCTCAGGTACCCACTGACCCCCTGCCCCCAAAACCTCAGGTACCCACTGACCTTCCCGCACCCCCCCCCACCCTCTAATCCAGATTCAGGAGCCAGTTGGGGGCAGATTCTGCCATGTGGCTCTTCTGACTTACCTCAATAGCCAATAGGGTGTTTCTCAATATGCATTCTTGCATTCTTGGTATTGAGACACACCCATTATGTTAACCCTATTCATGGCCCCTGGGGGCCCTTGGCGCTTTGGGCCCCAACACTTGCTTGCCCTGCCTGTCCATAAAGCTGGCCTCTGCTGTGAAGCAGCTGTTCCGTGTCTGTGTGCTGGGAGAGCATGTGACCCCCATCTGTGGGGGTGTTTTCAGGACCTGCCCTCCCCAGGGCAGCAGGCCTCTATCCTGTCATTAATCACCTTCTATATTCCATATTCTTTAGGTGAATTAATTATAGCTGCCAGGCATCAGATATGTCACAGCGAATACCTCACTGCTCTTTATCTCATCAATCACGCCGGCATACCTGGAGGAAGTGTGCCTCATATATTCCACTCTCAGACTTTCCTCCACGTTCTCTCTGTTTCTGCTGAGATGGTACAGAAGCAGACAGTGACTGTGAGTGGAGCCCTGAGTCTGTTTATAAGGGCTTCTGAGTCAAACGGCCACCTTATACATATACATATTAAAAACGGACCAGATTGTTTTTAGCCTAGAAGAAAACATCACTTTTTACGAAGACTGCTGTCTACTGTTGGCATCTCAAGATCTAGTCATGTATTATAATATATCAGCCGATACTAGCAAATACTTTCATGGCACTGTGTTTATGTAATTATCATCAAACAAAACATTTTGTCTCCATTTTCTGAATTTGATTTATGAGCTAAAAGTTTACATTACCAGTTGTGTATTGTCAATGTTTCATGGCTCCTGTGACTAATAAGGTTTAGCCAAAACAACAAAATACTATTCGTTGAGGTTCTGAGTAACATACAGCTTGGTAGCCGGCTAGCTTAGCCAATGCCACATCGTTCCTCTGGGACATTTCTCCATTGCTGGATATCGAGCTTTATTCTGGTAATTATGAAACTCATTTGATATTCTGCTACTCTTTTGATTTTTAATTTGCAATCTCCAGTTTTCAAATCTCCAAATCGCTTGTAATCCATGACCCAAATTTATTTTGGGAACCTTTGACCAAAAATATAATCCTCTCTGGTTAGATTGTTTTAGTCACCTGCGGGTGGGCGGGAGAGGGCTGGTACACCATAGGCCCAGAGACACACAAGCCCTTCAGATAGGGGTTTGACCACAACCTCAAAATGGCTGCCATTCTGTCTTACGCACACCACCTTATAAAATAACAGAAACACTGAGGAGTTTGGATCCACATGTTAAACAGGGACAGCATTTACTTAGCAGGGCTAACACAGAAGGCCAGTAACTGTGTGCACTGAAGCACAGCAGTCAAGCTGGCTAAGCTGAGTACAGGTCTGTCTCAATAGCTGTATCTTTGTTGTGGGTCATTGTATTGTTTAATAAGCTGCTGTTAAATGGTGTTTTTGAAACCATATGAAGGCCAGTATGAGGGAGGGTCCAAATCCATGCCCTGTGAGGGACAGCGCCCCCCACAGGCCGAAGGGCATAGCTGTGGAGCGGTTCCGGCAACACAGCACGGACGGAGTGGTGACGGACGTACAGGAAGGGGGAAGACAGGGGGCGGGGCATTTCCACCCGTACCGACGGCAGCACACCGAGGGGGACACGCCTCGCCAACCGCCCCCCTATCCCCCACCCCACCCACACCCCCCCGTCTGCTTCCAGGGAATGGACCTGCCTGAGCCCCTCCAAACTGCACACACACATGCTGACGAGGTTGGGCAGCAGAGAGCCTGGGACCCATACAGGGAAAGCCTGCAGCCATCTAGAGTGAGGGTATGAATTTATGTATGCAAACTGGGAGTGTGGATAGAGCCTGTTTGGAATTGGGGGGTGCGTTTGAGGCGGGGTGGGAACCTGGGAGGTTGGAGGGTGCGTTGATGTTTATGTAGGGCAGGCAGTGAGACAGAAAAAGAGAGTTTGGGGGGTGGAGATAGAGAAACAGGTGAACATAGACAGATGAACAGATGGACAGATAGAGAAACAGACAGATAGAGATACAGAAACAGACAGACAAGGACAGAAAAAGATGGACAGAGATAGAAACAGACAGATAGAGAAACAGACAGATAGACAGAGAGAGAAACAGACAGACAGATAGATAAAAAAGGACAGAGGCAGAGAAACAGACAGACAGAGATAGAGAAACAGACAGATAGAGATAGAGAAACAGACAGATAAACAGAGAGAGAAATAGACAGACAGATAGATAAAAAAGGACAGAGACAGAGAAACAGACAGACAGAGATAGAGAAACAAACAGACAGATAGACAAAAAAGGACAGAGATAGAGAAACAGACAGACAGAGATAGAGAAACAAACAAACAGATAGATAAAAAAGGACAGAGACAGAGAAACAGACAGACAGAGATAGAGACAAACAGACAGATAGATAAAAAAGGACAGAGATAGAGAAACAGACAGACAGATGCAGCAGTCTCCCTGGCATCCTGGTGAGGCTTCACTAACAGCATGTTGTCATTCCCCTGCCCTAGGAAACACAGCCCAGATATCCAGAGGGCCTATCTCAGATGCAAAATGCCTACAATTCCCAGCATCCCCTGCAGCAGGTAAGACCAGGAGAAGCAGCTGCTCTGTAGTAGACAGCCTCTCCCTCTGAACAGGATATAAACAGTCCTCTGAGCTCCTCGCTTTATGTATATAATTGATGTTCTTGTGTCACTGAAACTTAAACCATTAAACCTGTCACCAGATAAAAATGTGCCAAATGTAATATTTGTCTTCTGCATCCAGATCACAGCTTACAATGTAACAAAATATTTACTGCTTGTTTCAGCACTGTTCAGACCCACCTCAGAGAAACAGGCTGTCACTGTAGGGGCATGCCTGTAGCACAACACACTGCCAAACTCATGCGCGATACATAGCTGTTATTGATCTCAGTCACTGAGCCAATCCAGAGAATTGGGCCTAAATGAGCTGTCTGTGTAGCAGGTCAGCATCACCAGGCCTTAGCATTCAGTAGCTGTAGCTGGTTAGCACCGACAGCTGTTCGCAGTTTCTGAACTCTTAACCTGGAACACCTGCCATACTGGGAATTACAGACTGTGTCTATTTCTGTGGGGGAGTATATATCTACAGGTTGTGACATGTATGTGGATTTATGTGTGTTAGCTGTGTTATTTTATGCGTATATTGTGTTGTGTGTCATTGTGTGTGTGTGTGCGTGTATTTGTTGTATGTGTATGAATAGATAGTATTCTCTGTGTTTTCTCTGTCAGTTCCCAGCAGGCATATTCCCCCCTGTGGGGCAGTCAGGCTGCACTTTCCAGTGTCTCTCCCCCCAGGCCCCCCAGGACAACATGCTGCACACCCTCTACCCCAAACCCATCTACTCCTACAGGTAAATCTGCACACCCTCTACCCCAAAATCACAATAATCACAATCAGAGCAGATTGAAGTGACTCAGTGAATCAGAATCAGAGCAGATTGAAGTGACTCAGTGAATCAGAATCAGAGCAGACTGGAGTGACTCAGTGAATCAGAATCAGAGCAGATTGAAGTAACTCAGTGAATCAGAATCAGAGCAGATTGGAGTGACTCAGTGAATCAGAATCAGAGCAGATTGGAGTGACTCAGTGAGCCATATACAGATTTTCCTCCTTGCAGTATTCTCATCTTCATGGCACTGCGAAGCAGCAAGACAGGAAGTCTGCCCGTCAGCGAAATCTACAGCTTCATGACTGAGCACTTCCCCTACTTCAAGGTGAACATACGTACACACGCTCCCCTCCTGTCTTCCTCTCCCTCAGCCATTCTCTCCTCTCTTCCTCTCAGTAGCTGAAGGCAAACACCAGACATGGTGGAGTAGTAGTTTCTATCCGAGGCACTGTTGCTTCCCCCTACCTAGTCGGGCACCTGCGGCTGTCACCTGTCAACTGCACTGTCTGCGCAGTCCTTCAGCGGTTGAGCTGCATTTCCTCTCATGTGGAATGGCACTGTAGATGCATTTCTGATTCTGCACGGTGTGTGTGCGAGCCTTTACTTCTCTCTCGGCTGCCTGTGGTGGTGCCTGTGCGGTGTCAGGGGTCCTGGCAGGTCTCCAGGGCGATTAAAGCTCCAGGTGAGCGCAGGTAGAGCCAAACAGCAGGCCCAGGCAGCTGCCGCTGGTGGCACCTGTTAGGGCTTGATCTCTGTGTGTCCAGTGCAGCTGGGATAGCATTAGCCTGAAGCTTCTCTGTGGCTGTCTGCTCTCCATGGGCAGGTGTTCGGCGCGGGCAGGTACAGAGCGCCAGGTTCAGGTTTTCACACCTGGAATCTGCCGGGTCGGAGTCCTCTGACATTCATATTAAAAATGAAGGGCCAAAGGGAACAGAATCTTCCTAAACTACAGAGTTCCCGCTGGCTCCTGTGTTTCACAGACCTGCACAGCGCTGCAGCTCCATCCGAAGCCCCGACCCACTGAGGTCATTAAAGTCCTGCTGCATTTCTCCAAAGGCAGAGGTAAACCAGGTTTCCAGCTCAGCTAGCCACATACTTACCCTGCTTACCATCTAATTGGCCATACAATCTCTTGCATTTTCTATCCAAATTGACTCCCCAGGTCATCACTGCAAAAGACAGCTGAATTTCCAATTTACCAATTTTAACTTTTGAATGAATTTGCATGTAAATAAGTAGATAATCAATAAATAACTCTTTCAGATTAACACGGGTTTTTAAAGTATGGTTCAACAGGTGGTTTCATGTAGGGCTATGCTGCCATTTTGCTGACGGAGGACTGAATTACAGGCAATAAATCCCACCGGCTAAAAATTCAGGGCTGTAATGGGAGCAGATGAAACCTTGTTAAATAATGTTTGCTACATTCATAATGAGAGCATTAATGCGCTCTTATCTTTCAAGTATGAACCAGCCGCCACCACAGAGACACCCAGCTGGGGAGTGTAAGTGAGGGGAGAGCGGCAGGTGTCTGATCAGAGCTGAAGAGGGCTTCACAGGGCCTTTGTGAATGATTCCTTTCTTTGCTGAGAGCAGCTGTGTGTGTGCGGAAACCTGGCTGCGCTCCAAACTTCTGAGATATGAGGAACACAGGACTGGGGGGCAGGGTGTGGCCCATGGGGAGTAAACTCTGTGAAATCTGGAGGAGAATTCATCAACAGGAATAATCATGCCATTGCTACACATCACCTGAGAACAATTTCGAATCATTCATCTTAATTATGCCTTTTGTCTTGACACTATTGAAGAACACTGGTGTTGAGATCCTTCAGCCATTTACCTGTGTGGAAAAAATCCACTCCTCTGATTGGTTCTCAGAGATTGCCTGACGTACCTTTCCTCTCTCCTCATCATCTCCCAGACTGCCCCCGATGGCTGGAAGAACTCTGTGCGACACAATCTCTCACTGAATAAGTGCTTTGAGAAGGTGGAGAACCGGAGTGGGGGTGGGACTGGGGGCGGGACTGGGGGCGGGGCTTCACGGAAGGGCTGTCTGTGGGCTCTGAACCCCGCCCGGGTGGAGAAGATGCAGGAGGAGCTTCACAAGTGGCGCCGTAAAGACCCACTGAGCGTCCAGAAGAGCATGGCCCGACCAGGTGAGAGCAACACACCGTGACACAGTACCACACAGGCCAGCTGAGTGCACAGCCACTAAACACAGGTGTGTGCAATGGTTTCAGTGAGACCACAATCACCAGCAAACGGTGCACTAGCAGATTCAGTGAGCTGTACTCATATGGTTACATTAGCAGATTCAGCGATCTGCACTCATATAGTAATATTAATGGACTCATTGAGTTGTACTCATATGGTTACATTAGCAGATTCAGTGAGCTGTACTCATAAAGTTACATTAATAGACTCAGTGAGTTGTACTCATATGGATATATTAATTGATTCAGTGAGTTGTACTCATTTGTACATGTAAGCAGATTCAATCCATTCAATTCAGTCTGATTTTCCCACCAAATATTTACTGTTTCTGTGTGCTGTTCTCTGGTCCCCAGAGGATCTTAGGCGGTTGCTAGGAGAGAGTGCTGAGGGTCAGAGACCTGGTCCTGCCCACTTCAGCCACCGTGCCCAGCTCCACAGCTCCGCCCACCTCAGCCACCCAGGGCAGAATCCTTTTCCCCAGGGTGGCCCTGGGTTTGACCCTCCCCCCTCCTTTAGTCTCGCCCAGCGAGGCACCCCAGGCTACACCTTCAGCCCCGCCCTGCAGAGCCCCATCCCACCCCCATTCCTGTACTCCTCCCCCGGGGTCCCCCATGAGGCAGGCAGCCTGGAACCGCCCCAGACCCTGCACTACAGCACCGCCCTGCAGGCCAAACACTGCATCCCCAGGACCATGCAGGAACCGCTGATGGAGGGGGAACTCTGCAACGACATTGACACCCTCAACCCCACCCTGACCGACCTGCAGCTGCATGGTGGGCAAAAGCAACTACACACTGATAGTCTAAACTACGCACTGTCACAGTCTGCAGTGTGCACTGATAGTCTAAACTACGCACTGTCACAGTCTGCAGTATGCACTGATAGTCTAAACTAAACACTGGACCTCTCTAACCAGTGTGCTGACATAATCTAGCCTGAGTGGCGACAGCATTATTTCCACAGGGTCAGGGAGGATCAGGTGAGTTTGTGGGGCTCCCCTCACCTGTGCTGTGCTCTGCCGTGTGTTCTCAGGTAACCTGTGGGAGGAGCTGAGAGATGACAGCCTCGCACCTGACTGTCTGCAACTCATGCCCCCATTGTCGCTGCTGTCCTCCTCACCCCCCCCAGCCATGCAGGGGCCTTCTTGCCCTGTCCCAGGTGAAACGGATGCGTCTGTTCTTGGGGACCAAGGAGAGACCCCCATGCCAGACCTGCACATAACGGGCCTCTACTCCACTGCCTTCGCTAACCTGGATGGTGTGGCATGCTATCTGCCAACTACAGGAAACACGCCCATCACTCTGCTGTGAGCGATGAAAAGTCATCACTCAGGTGCTATGAAGTTTAAATATAGGTATCTACTGCTGGAAATCTCAAAATATATGTAACACACTTTCCTTCAAAGGGAGTCGTACATCATTGAAATAAAACAGAACTGCAGAAATCGAAAGCAATCTAATGCTGAATTTCACCACAAATGTCTCTTACTGACTGACACTTCTCAGCAGACACAAACATTCTCTTCAAAGAAATGACAAAAGATCAAGACATTATTTGGAAAAAATTAAATATATTTATTTGCTTTTCCTGGTATGTGTTTTAACAGTCCAAAACTTAAATATTTTTTAAAAATCATTTCTCAAGTTATCACATTTGTTACAAATGAAGCTGTTTTTACTAAAGCCTTTTTCTAAGCATAGTTTTTGTCTGTACACATTTAACTTCCCGTATTGGACACTGTCTGCTATTTAATTGAAATATCAGCCCCTCAAAAGCAAGTTCATTATATGGATATAAGTACAACACACCTTTGGAAAAATGATTTTCTGTCTCCTACACAAACGCCCACAGATTATTTCATAACTAAAATAACTAATTACTGGCATGAAATTGAGGGCATCGTATCAGCACGGCTAGCAACGATTTAAACTATCACACTTTAGAAAATCATAAAAGAACTTGTCAAACTTGTTTTGAGGAGTACAAAATATGACACAACCCATGTCAAACACAATCTGTAGATCCCACTGAATCTACTTGAGATGGAGGGAGAGAATATGACAGACAGAGAGAGAGAGAGAGAGAGAGGGATGGAGGAGGAGAGAAAGAGTGCACGGTTTGTTTTCCCTTTGTTCTGTGAGCATGGGGACTCTCTCCTCCCTCCTTAGACACGCAGGCATGTCGCCCACACAGACATGCTGAACAGGGCTTTTCAGCGCAGGAGAGCGCTGCTCTGGAGGACTCATTAGCATGCACTCAATATCCTGCCCTGTGGAGGGTTCTGGAAGGGCTGGCAACAGGCTGCCCTGTCCCCCCGCTTCCCCAGGCATTGTGCTGGAAAGAGTGGAGAGATCACAGCACGTGCCCTCCATTACTAAAGCCCTGGACCTGCAGGATCTCCATTACCGTGTTTATTTAGGGATCTCTACTGTTAGCAGAGGTCTGCTCTTGGGTCAGGTCGGGTTCTGCACCTTCCTCATTTAGAGTGCAGACAGGCTGAGAGTGAGACAGGCCTAAGGCCTGCAGACAGGCTGAGGGTGGGACAGGCCTAAGGCCTGCAGACAGGCTGAGAGTGGGACAGGCCTAAGGCCTGCAGACAGGCTGAGAGTGGGACAGGCCTAAGGCCTGCAGACAGGCTGAAAATGGAACAGGCCTAAGGCCTGCAGACAGGCTGAAAATGGAACAGGCCTAAGGCCTGCAGACAGGCTGAGAGTGGGACAGGCCTAAGGCCTGCAGACAGGCTGAGAGTGGGACAGGCCTAAGGCCTGCAGACAGGCTGAGAGTGGGACAGGCCTAAGGCCTGCAGACAGGCTGAGAGTGAGACAGGCCTAAGGCCTGCAGACAGGCTGAAAATGGAACAGGCCTAAGGCCTGCAGACAGGCTGAGAGTGGGACAGGCCTAAGGCCTGCAGACAGGCTGAGAGTGGGACAGGCCTAAGGCCTGCAGACAGGCTGAGAGTGGGACAGGCCTAAGGCCTGCAGACAGGCTGAGAGTGGGACAGGCCTAAGGCCTGTTGGTATCTCCACAGGCCAGGAGGTTTAAAGTCTTGACATCCAGAGTGGGGGGGTCAGGGGGGGCAGCACCTCGCTCTGTCACACAAACACACAGGGCAGGCTGTGCGAGTGTGTGTAGCACCCTCATTTAAAGAACACGATCACACAAACATGTCTTCTGTCAGTGCACATGATCTCTGGTATTTTCACAGCCTACCCAACTTCACAGCTACCCAAAGTTCTTACGCTTACATTCACACAGTTCATTAAAGCAATGATATCCGAGGAGAAAAACAGACAATTGAAATGTATTTGTATTGTGTATTTCAGAGTGACCTCTCTGAGTGTGCTGAGTAACGGGCTGAGTGAACAGAAATATCGGCCCTTTTTCATACGCCTGTCATTCAGCAAGTTCTGAAATCCTGAAGTGCGGATGTGACCCTGACCGTACGCTGTGGAGTTTTAGTTCTCAATCAGTTGTTTTTATACCTGGAATGACTCTGTCCCTCACAGAGGTCTCTGTCTCCTCCCACAATCAGCTTGACAAAAATCTGATAAGCCTGTTGTTTTTTTGAACTATGGCTGAAATGTCCGGGCTATCACTCACTGTGACCCACAGTCCCATCTCTCGGGCTGGGATAATCCTCTTACTCTCACATGGTGCTGGTGAGTACTTCCTGTGAGGCTCGGCAGGAGCAAACAGAGGCATGACAGAATGATTAGAGGAGCGTGCAAAGAGGGCGGAGTCACAGAGTGTGCCCAGGGATACAGGTGAGACAGGTCTGCAGTACAGGGATACAGGTGAGACAGGTCTGCAGTTCAGGGATACAGGTGAGACAGGTCTGCAGTACAGGGATACAGGTGAGACAGGTTTGCAGTACAGGGATACAGGTGAGACAGGTCTGCAGTTCAGGGATACAGATGAGACACTTGTTGTGAGAAAGCCACAGAAGCCAGGGGGATGTTGGAGATGACAAAATGACAGTGTATCTATGTCTGTTTATCTGTGTGACAGGTGTGGTCACTGCAATGTACCAAAAAAACACCTCTCTCTCTCTCTCGTTGTATTTCTCTCTGTCCTTCTCTCACACCCCACACACACACACACACACACACACTCACACAAGCGGGTGGGTCAAGGAAGAGTCCAGGGATCCCTGATGTATACGCAAGTGTGTGGAAAAGCTGTAGTGTGTGCGTGTGTGTGTGCGTGCGTGTGCGTGTGTGTGTGCGTGTGTGTGTGCGTGTGTGAGAGTGTGTGTACGTGTGTAGGGTGTGAGGGTCATCCACTCTCCAGCCCTAGATCCATCTGTCCATCTTTGTCCCTGTCTGGGGGGCCCAGGCGCTACACCCCGCCGCTGTAGGAGTAGTCGGCCTTGTTGTGCATCACCAGCTTGTTGTCGACGAAGTAGAAGCTGTCAGACTGCGTCTCGTATGGATGCAGGATCATTTCACGCACTGCAACAAACCAACAATGCCTCAACCATAAGACCATGCACAGCTCATCAATGCTCTGCTTCAACAGCAATGCAAACAAAGACACCACCATACTGAATAACTGCATGAACACAGCAATCTTTTCACCAAAATCCCAGTAAAGTAGTTATTCAGTACGGTGGTGTCTTTGTTTGCCTCCTGGGTAATGCAGTTGATCTGTCAAGTATTATAAAGATGGCTTTCTGGGTGATGTACTTCCTCAGTAGCAGTGTGTTGGTGTGCTTCTTGGGTAATGTAGTTGATCAGTACAGTGGTGTACAAATGTGCCTTTGTGTGCAATGTGGATAATATAGTTGTTCGGAAACTGTGCGTCATGCCCTGCTCCTCGCTAATACAGCTGATCTGTCTAGTAGTGTGATAATGGTGCTTTTATGTGTCTTCTGGGTAATGTAGTTCATTAGTACAGTGGTGTTAGTATAAACAGATATAGGTATGGCAGATTATGAGAGGTGCCTCCATGGTCAGGCAGGATTGACGGGTTTATGGAAGTCGTATGGCCATATGCAGTGTGGCTGGCCAGCAAGAGGGGGCGCTACTCACTCGTTTCCTCGGACAGCGGGGGGAACTCGTAGATGTGTTCACACGTGTTCTTGCTGCTGGGGATACAGAAGCCGAACTCGAAATCGAAGCTCTTCAGCAGCTTCTCGCGGAAATAATGCCTCTCGATCATGCGGAAGTTATTGATGGGCAGGTCACCAACCGTGAACTCCACACTGCAACAGAGTGTTTCACTTTATCCCTGGGTTTGGTCAACACCATTGCCTAATACAATGCCAGAACATATGATAGCAATTGGTCAAACTGTTTTCAGCACCATGGCGCTGTCCGCACTTCAGGACCTGTCCTGAGCACTGTACACCTATCCCCCACCCTCCGGCACCTCTGAGCCCCCATGCCTGGGCAAATTAAACTATGTGGCCAGTAGGCTTTGTGGTTACTGGGAGGAAAGTCTCACATTCAATTTCTAGCATGCTATTTGCACATCCATAGACTTCTCCAGATGTTTAGGTGACCGATGCTAGCTGTTGATGGTGGATTTGCTCTCATTGTAGACTTCACATGGACAGCACGTCATATTGAAAGTTAGGAATGATACATTGTGGGTTAACAGTCAGTTTGACTGACGAGTGTGCATTCACCACCTTCTGTACTCCACCATTTCCTCTTCCCAACATGCACTGTGGCTCTACACACACACACACACACACACACACACACAAATGCGTGTCCACACATGCACACGCTCATTCACTCACACACTAACACTAACTCTCACACTCACACACACACACGCACACACACACACATGCTCACTCACTAACTCTGACACCCACATGCACAAACAAACACACACACACATGCACACTCACTCACTAACTCTCACACCCAAATGCACACATGCACACTCACTCACTAACTCTCACAATCGCACACACTAACTCTCACACCCACACACACATGCGCGCATGCACACACCCTTCCTCACACACACACACATTCCTCCACCCCACACCTCACTATGCAAACAGCGCACACTCTCACACACATACACACTCTCACACACACACACAGACACACACAGACACACACACACACACACTCACTCACACACACACACACACACACACACACACATGCGCGCATGCAGACACCCTTCCTCACACACAGTTTCCTCCACCCCATACCTCATTATGCAAACAACACACACACACACACTCACGCACACACACACAAACACACACGCACACATACTCACTAACTCTCACAATCACACACACTGACTCTCACACCCACACACACATGCACACACATGAGCATGCACACACCCTTCCTCACACACACAGGTTCCTCTACCCCAGGGGTGTCAAACTGCAGTTCTGGAGGGCCGCAGTGGTAGCTGGTTTTTGGTGTGTTTTAGCACTTAATTGATTAATTAAAATGACTGGTTGGCTAAAGAGTCCACACACCTGGTTTCCAAGGCCTAAAATGGCTGCCAATCGAAAGGAAAGAACAAAAACCCGCAGACACTGCGGCCCCCCAGGACTGGAGTTTGACACCCCTGCTCTACCCCATACCTCACTGTGCAGACGGCGCAGAGGGACTTACGTGGCTCCGACTTGCCGCAGCTGCAGGAAGGCGGGGGTGAACTGGTACCTCACAAAGCGGCCCGCGTTGGGATCAAAGTCCCTCTTCTCCCCCACTCGCCCTGTGAGGCACAAGCACACCTGTTACCCACGCCATCTTTAAGAAAGCATCCTTCAGGTGAGCACCCTGGGCTACAGCACTGATCTACCTGTCTCCTCAGTCAACCACCAAACACTTTCTCCCTCTGGACATGTCTCACACACCTGTTCTATATAGACGGACTATATAGGGCTATCTTACAGGTCTGTTGTACTGGGCGCTAACAGGGCGCTAACAGGGCTTCCATATACAGATGCAATGTAGGGACCCTATAGGGCATTGACCCAGGCCTGAGACTGCCTGTGGGATCCTGTGTGGTGCTTCAGCACAGAGCTGCCCCATATGGGCCCTATAGGAATAATGTGGGGATCCTACAGTATAACTACACAGGTGTGCGGACAGGTAATGCTCACCGCTGCCGGGGGGTTTGGTGATCTCGAACAGTATGGTTCCCGTCTCCATGTCCCGGATCCTGAACCTGGTGAAGTCGATGTTGTGGATGTTCTCCTCTGGAGTGCACAGGTAATCTGCAGACCAGAGTCACACATCTGTTCAGCCCATCTCAGCCCTTACACAGCATAGAGATCAATATATGAATGCAGAATCTCAATGACTCCCTGAGAACGGGCTGACGTAAATTTGAGGCCCCCATTCCAAGCCTGAACGCAATTACAGAGATTCACTCTCAGATTTCCATTCAGTCTTTCCATTGCACTCATCTATTCTGCTAATGAGAAGTGACACTGCCAGTAAGGATATGGTCCAAAATCACAATCACACCCCAGTGAAACCATGGCAGTGTGACTGTACCATTTCAGTGGGAATGACAGGGACACACATGGTCCAGCAGCCCCTTTCTCTCTGCCGACAGTGTGATGGGATAAAACATGAACTGCCTCATCAGTGTAGGGGCTGCCGGATGATTGGCTCATCAGTGTAGGGGCTGCCGGATGATTGGCTCATCAGTGTAGGGGCTGCCGGATGATTGGCTCATCAGTGTAGGGGCTGCCGGATGATTGGCTCATCAGTGTAGGGGCTGCCGGATGATTGGCTCATCAATGTGGGTGCTGCTGAGTGATTGGCTCATCAGTGTGGGTGCTGCCTGGTGATTGGTTCATTGTAAGGCTCTGCAGGGGGATTAGACCTAAGAGGGTTACAGAGTTACAGCCTCACAAAGCAGCTAAGGAGATTCCACAGGCCTGGGGCCCTGCTATTGCTCAGCACCTACACCTGCACACCACCTTTACCAGCACATCACCTACACCTGAACACTGCCTCTACCTGAACACCGTCTACACCTGCACACCAGGCCTGGGGCCCTGCCTATCGCTCAGCACCTACACCTGCACACCACCTACACCTGAACACTGCCTGTACCTGCACATCGCCTACACCTGAACACTGCCTGTACCTGCACACCACCTACACCTGAGCACTGCTTGTACCTGCACACCGCCTAAACCTGCACACCACCTACATCTGAACACCGCCTACACCTGAACACTGCCTGTACCTGCACACCGCCTACACCTGAGCACTGCCTGTACCTGCACGCCGCCTAAGCCTGCACACCACCTACATCTGAACACCGCCTGTACCTGCACACCGTCTACACCTGCACACCAGGCCTGGGGCCCTGCCTATCGCTCAGCACCTACACCTGCACATCACCTACACCTGAACACTGCCTGTACCTGCACACCGCCTACACCTGCACACCAGGCCTGGGGCCCTGTGTATCGCTCAGCACCTACACCTGCACACCACCTACCACAACCTTCCAAGTCCCCCATGGCCACACCCCCTCCCCTCAGCTCACATAACCAGGACTGCGGCCATCTCAGTGCTATTCTAAACCCTTTATTTGTCCTCCTCATTAGCGCATCCCATAATATTTGGGGTACCCAGGGAAAGCGCTCAAACCCTCAAAATACCTGGTCTGGGTAAAAGGCTCTCCCTGCAGATGAGCTTTTCTATTGGCTGCTGTGAAGCTGTAACAGGACCGAACTCATACGACTTAAATACCATTCTCAGCTCAAGAATCACTACTTGCACATGTGCCCACGGAACCTTTAAAATGATTCAAAAATGATTACGAAAAATGATCTGTGTAAAACCAACACATTCCTACCGTAATTAGGCCTCATGTGCTTCACAGAAAAGTTAAATACTAATTACTTCTGATACCAGCTATGGCAAACCCTCAGAGATAAGCACTCACAGAGACTGTGGAGTTATTTTAAAAGTGGAATACTCACAAGCCGCATCAAAATACACCAAATTAACGAACTCTAACTTCTTTACTGAGAAAAAAATGTTTAAAAAATACTGGAAATGAAGACCCAAATGTCTTCAGTCAACATCCAGCTGAATAAGGGGATAGAGTGTAGAAATGAACGCCGTGAAAGTCGCTGTGGGTCAGAGGCTGCTAAATGCTGTAAGGTAGTAAAGTAATGCAGTGGAGCAGCAACGATGGCTGTAGCAGGGAGGGAGAGAGGGATGAGAGGGGGAAATTAGAGAGAAACGAGAACATGTGGAGGAAAAAACAGAGACTGAACACAGTCACATGGTTACAGGAATGTCCCTCCATAAGCAGCTCTGAATTCCTAAACCTCTCGGTGGAAGAAAATAAATGCAGCTATATATGCTACCAGAGTGACTTAAGAGTATGTATGAGGGGCATGATCTGCATCTCCAGAGAGGGGGCGGGGCCATAGCTGGGGTGGACACTGATTGGCTGATGGACTGTCTGGCACAGAGGAAACGATCAAACATATCCTCACTGCAGTGGAGCTGATCTAACAATCAGCTGTTTCCCTCATGTGACTATCATTTGAACGGCTCCTCCCACCTCCACTCACCCAAAGCAGACAGGTCACAGTGCGGTGTTTGATTGACAAGCCATTTTAACCAATGTCATCACCCGATCATAACCAGTAGACTTACGAAACTGGACTGACTGCATTTCGTAAGTGTGAAAGTGTATGTACTACCTACATTACTGCAGTGGGATTTCATAAATAAATTACTTGTTTCATATTCATATATTATATGACTGCATATAATGTATCCTTTTATTAGAGGGATTTTTTATTTGAAAAATATAATTTACCTAAATCAATTAATTAATCTAAATCATACCTAAACTTTCTGCAATTGTTTCTGTGAAGCAAAGGCATGAAGACAGAAGAGTGCATAAATTATTATCATCATCAGCACATTTATATTAAACATAAATATAACAGATCAATTACATTTGCTCTAACACATCAGAGCACATGAGAGAAAAAATGGTTAAACATTTTCTCTTCAGCACTTCACTTCAAGCTATGCACAAGGACCAGGGCTATGCACAAGGACCAGGGCTATGCACAAGGACCAGGGCTATGCGCAGGGACCAGGGCTAAGAGCAGGGACCAGGGCTAAGAGCAGGGACCAGGGCTATGCGCAGGGACCAGGGCTAAGAGCAGGGACCAGGGCTATGCGCAGGGACCAGGGCTAAGAGCAGGGACCAGGGCTATGCGCAGGGACCAGGGCTATGCGCAGGGACCAGGGCTAAGAGCAGGGACCAGGGCTATGCGCAGGGACCAGGGCTATGCGCAGGGACCAGGGCTAAGCGCAGGGACCAGGGCTAAGAGCAGGGACCAGGGCTATGCACAAGGACCAGGGCTAAGAGCAGGGACCAGGGCTATGCGCAGGGACCAGAGCTATGCGCAGGGCCCAGGGCTATGAGCAGGGCCCAGGGCTATGCGCAGGGACCAGGACTATGCGCAGGACCCGGACTATGAGCAGGGACCAGGGCTATGCGCAGGGACCAGAGCTATGCGCAGGGACCAGGGCTATGCGCAGGGCCCAGGGCTATGCGCAGGGACCAGGGCTATGCGCAGGACCCGGGCTATGAGCAGAGACCAGAGCTATGCGCAGGGCCCAGGGCTATGAGCAGGGCCCAGGGCTATGCGCAGGGACCAGGGCTATGCGCAGGACCCGGGCTATGAGCAGGGACCAGGGCTATGCGCAGGGACCAGGGCTATGCGCAGGGACCAGGGCTATGTGCAGGGACCAGGGCTATTCGCAGGGACCAGGGCTATGCGTGTAGTGATGTAATGATCTGAAGGCATGTGCGGCTCGGACCGGCTGAGGGAAACGCCAACACTGATTGGCCCAATGAGCCAACAAGAATGACGGCATCTAACTTCACACCACAGACCATCCCGGTGTGGCACAAAATGGTGGAACACCGTGGTCAGCTGGAGAGCTGCCGGTTACAGGCTTTAATCCTGCAGATTAGCCAGGAGATGGAGTCCAAATATAGGCTGTCAGGACCTGCACTTTGACTGGGGGAGAAAAGGCCCATTGCTTTAGCTTTGAAGTCACAGATAGAAACCACTCTGAAAGACACTGAAAAACAGCCCTCAAAAACATCTACAATCTTATCTGATGATAGCGGCGGAGAGCTGCTGGAAGTCATGCCTCCGAATTTGTAAAAGTTGTAAAAGACATTTTTACACTCTCAATTCACCAGGGAGAAGGAGAGCCTCACATGTGAGAGGTGCTGTGTGTGATTATTTGTGCGTGTAAATATTTGAGTCTATATGTTGAATGTTGTAGATATGGGCCACAGTGTGGATGGAGGTCAGTAAAAGCTTGTTTTCCATCAGCACAGATGTTTCAGGCACAGCATTTTCATTTCAGCTCACCACAAAAAGTGCTTACTGAACTAACCAGTGTTTGTGTGTATGTGTGTGTGTGTGTGTATGTGCGTGAGTGCAGGTGTGTATTTTTGCATGTGTCAGTCAAACAGTTACAATGTGGGTTTCAGATCCTGTCTCTCTCTCACTTACAAACCACTGAAACAAAACAGAGCAAAACACACACAGCTCAGTGGAGTCAGACGGGTTTGGGGTGGGGGGGGGGGCAGACAGTGAGGGGTGGGGGGGCTGCAGTGAGAATCTGGGGGAGAGTGGACACAAATTATGAGGAGCCATCACACATTCAATTATCCACAATATCGTCAAATGTCTTCCCTAACACAAATGTAGAGAACTAATTATCAGCTAATTTACAGCCACATTGAGTTTAAAACAGTATTTTGGGATGCTTTTTGGCCCTCGTTTAAACCACAGGAACAGTGTGAGCTCACCTGACCCCACAGTGCAGGTAGGAACGTGCTGGAAGCTCCTGAGGTGCAGGTTACACTGTTAAGAACATTCTGGAAGTGCTTAGCTAAAAGACAGGCAGGTGCATGTGAGAGCGCTGCTCTGATGAACCTCAGAAGCAGCAGGCAGCTGCGCAGCGAAACTCCAGGAGATGCGCAGAGAAACTGAACAATAAAACTTAAGTACATGCACAAAAAAAGAATTGTGCAGCAAAATTGCTGTAAATGCACAAAACACCTGTGCAGCAAAGCTTCAGGATATGAATAACACAGCCACACAGTGAAACTGGAGGAACTGTGTAAAAAATGACATGCTCTCTGGTTCAGAACCACAAACCCAAGTCAGCACCTTCAGGCACTTCTCCTCTCTGAACAGCATCAATGAGTCATATTACAGAAGAAACAAATAGTCACCCTTACTGGATGGGGCTGAAAAAGTCTGTGAGCAAATAGGAATTAGACCCATTACAGAGATCCTTCAGTTTCGTTACTCACAAATTATGTATGAATACTCACTCGCTCGCAGCTCCCAGATCCTGAGTGAGTACTCACTAACTCCCAACTCCCAGATCCTGAGTGAGTACTCACCAACTCCCAACTCCCAGATCCTGAGTGAGTACTCACTAACCCCCAACTCCCAGATCCTGAGTGAGTACTCACTCGCTCGCAGCTCCCAGATCATGAGTGAGTACTCACTAACTCCCAACTCCCAGATCCTGAGCGAGTACTCACTAACTCCCAACTCCCAGATCCTGAGTGAGTACTCACTAACTCCCAACTCCCAGATCCTGAGTGAGTACTCACTCACTCGCAACTCCCAGATCCTGAGTGAGTACTCACTAACTCGCAACTCCCAGATCTTGAGTGAGTACTCACTCACTCGCAACTCCCAGATCTTGAGTGAGTACTCACTCACTCGCAACTCCCAGATCCAATGTGAATACTCATCAACACTCTCTCATGATTCACAGACAACAGCCCTCACACCTCCTCCTACTCTAATTTCAAATTAAGTCTTAAATGAATTCAGATAATTTATTTAACTACAACAATAAAGACAATTTTGATGTTGCACAGATAACAAAGAAAAGTATGTCATCGACTACCAAATATCTATGCAAAATAAGATTACAAATATTGGTAGAGAGGCTTAAATTCCAGTGAATTATTATTTAAAATCAAATGAACCTTCTGAAATTGTCTGGAAACAACACATGACCAATGTTTTTATTTAACAACTAAAGTCCACAGTTAAGTACCAGAGGTATGGCGCGTTCCATGCCAGTTGGTGTGAAGAGTTCAGAGGTGGCCAGTGGATTTGGGAGGTCAAAGGACAGGACCGATACATATTCAGTGTGGATGATAATGACTGTTTTAATATTGAGCTGTTTGAGGGAGACACTGTTTAGGCAGATGTGATATGTTTTTGGTGTAAACTTGCTGTTGGGCAAAAGATCAAACTAGAGCTTTTGTGTGGAAAAATAAAGAAGTGAAGACCATAATGGCGGTGCTTAGGCTCTCCGCAGGCGATAGCGGCACAGGGAAACAGTGGCACAGGGAGAGAGCGGTGCAGGTGAGAACAGCACAGGTGAGAGCGGTGCTGGGAGAGAGTGGCGCAGGTGAGAGCGGCGCAGGGAGAGAGCGGTGCAGGTGAGAACAGCGCAGGTGAGAGCGGCGCTGGGAGAGAGCGGCGCAGGGAGAGAGCGGCGCAGGTGAGAGTGGTGCTGGGTGAGAGCGGTGCTGGGAGAGAGCGGCGCAGGTGAGAGTGGTGCTGGGTGAGAGCGGCTCTGGGAGAGAGCGGCGCAGTGAGAGAGCGGCGCAGGTGAGAGCGGTGCTGGGTGAGAGCGCCGCTGGGTGAGAGCGGCGCTGGGAGAGAGCGGCGCTGGGAGAGAGCGGCGCTGGGAGAGAGCGGCGCAGGGAGAGAGCGGCGCAGGGAGAGAGCGGCGCAGGGAGAGAGCGGCGCAGGTGAGCGGTGCTGGGTGAGAGCGGTGCTGGGTGAGAGCGGCGCAGGGAGAGAGCGGCGCAGGGAGAGAGCGGCGCAGGTGAGAGCGGCGCAGGGAGAGAGCGGCACTGGGAGAGAGCGGCGCAGTGAGAGAGCGGCGCAGGTGAGAGAGAGAGCGGCGCTGGGAGAGAGCGGCGCTGGGAGAGAGCGGCGCAGGGAGAGAGCGGCGCTGGGAGAGAGCGGCGCAGGTGAGAGTGGTGCTGGGTGAGAGCGGCGCTGGGAGAGAGCGGTGCTGGGAGACAGCGGCGCTGGGAGAGAGCGGCGCTGGGAGAGAGCAGTGCTGGGTGAGAGTGGTGCTGGGTGAGAGCGGCGCAGGTGAGAGCGGTGCTGGGTGAGAGTGGTGCTGGGTGAGAGCGGCGCAGGTGAGAACGGTGCTGGGTGAGAGTGGTACAGCTGAGAGCAGCGCAAGGAGAGAGTGGCGCTGGGAGAGAGTGGCGCAGGTGAGAGTGGTGCTGGGTGAGAGCAGCGCAGGTGAGAGTGGTGCTGGGTGAGAGCAGCGCAGGTGAGAGTGGTGCTGGGTGAGAGCAGCGCAGGTGAGAGTGGTGCTGGGTGAGAGCGGCGCAGGTAAGAACGGTGCTGGGTGAGAGTGGCGCAGGAAGAGAGCGGTGCAGGGTGAGAGTGGTACAGGTGACAGCAGCGCAGGGAGAGAGTGGCGCGGGTGAGTGTGGGGGCCAGTCCAGATCCTGGCAGGCTCCAGAAGGTACCCGGCTGTGTGAATCTGTGGGCTGTGACAGCGCTGAGAGATGCATGCATGGAGAGCTTCCTGTGTGGCTGTTTGTTGTGTAACATCTAATGCAGGTCTTTAAATAGGCAGGTCGGCCTCAGCACTGCACGCTCTGGACCACCTGTTACCTAATCACACTCAGCTCTGAGGAGACAGGATTTAGGCAGTGCTGGAAACACTTCATCTCTCAGATTAGCATGTAAGGGAACTGCCAGCGCTATTATGAATGCACTCAGTAATCTGTCTCCTCTGCGCATACACTGTGTGTGTGTGTGTGTGTGTGTGTGTGTAAGTGCGTTGTTATCATCAATGATTATCAATGCCAAAAGATTGACAGACAAATCTCTGCTTAATTTGATTAACTGTTTTTAAGTAAACATTTAATTTAACACATTAGCATGCCTTCAGGACTCTCTTCAAGTAACACACAAGACGCTAAATCATCAGAAAAGACCCTAGAGAAATCCTGTCCCCTTTTGCGCTTTTAGGTATTTAAACCCGACGACAGATCAGAACAGTTAGGTACTGAATTCCAATAACAGGTAAAAACCTTGCAGAGGTGGATTACGAAACATACGACTACCTTAACACACACAGATAAAAAGTTAAAATTAGACACTATGTCAGATACCGTGATTAAGAGGAATAAACATCTACTAAGAAACCAAAGTAACTAATCTCCATTCGATCTCCTGGCCTTTGTTTGCAACGGTGCATTTGCTGCTACCACAGGCCTCTTATATCTAATTAAATCCGACAGTAACTAATTACACAAACCATGCAGAGTTACCACACACTGAATCTTGTATGTATTATTAACTGCGGTCGGTTAAATTACCTCCAAAAAGACACGACATGTCAGCAATATAATACTTTATGAAATATACAACATCACATGGTTGCAAACTGGAATACTGTCGTGACAAGTGATTCTAGCAGCCGACAGCCACTTCACAATAAGAGAACGCAAGCTGGTACCAAACTGAAAAAAACAATGCGAGGTCACTTTAACTTAAAATGACAGCGTGTGAATTACGTTTATTCTCGTGGATTCTGCTTTAACAATCTTAGATAAAATGAGACAAGTACAATAAACTGTCGGCTTGTAGGTTGTATAGCCAATTACTTGGCTCAGTGTTTAAACAGTGTTTCTTTTTCGAGGAAACGTTTGATGAAGTGTTTTCTTAGGGTCGCTAAAGTGAATGGAGACAAATATTTATTCGCGTAACGAGAGAAAACGCCGGGCATTGGACTTGCTGTGTACACTTGTGTCGTTCGAGGCTGTAAACTTACTTTCAGTGATCTTCTGCAAACCAAGCACATCCTCCGGAGTAATTATGGGGTTCCTTAGCAATTCGTCCTCCGTGGTAACGGGGACCCCCACGTCTGCGGAGCTGCATTCTGTCTTGACTTTCATTGCTGCTGCTGCTTTGGAGCTCGAACTGTGGGTGTCTCCGCTGCTGCTGCTGCTGCTGCTAACGTTGTTAGTAGCGCAAGACTTAGCGCTGGTACAAGATGGGTCCTGGCTATTGCACACGGCAGCCTCTCCACACGAAGAGCTCATTCTCCCTCCCTCCCCCCTCCCTTCCAGTCTTGTTAAGATACAAAACAATCTCCCTCCCTCCCTCACCCACTCAAGCGACCGAGCAGCTCGCTCGCCCGGTAGTTAATTCAAATCCCCTTTTCTTAAAACCGTTTCCTTTAGTTCAGCGTCTTCACAGAGCATCTGCGGATCAGAGCCTCCTGCCGTGCGCGCTCAGTCGAGCTCAGCCTCACTGGGAGGAAGCGGACTGCGGTCGCGTGTGCACGCTCATCACAGGCAAACACAGTGCTACAGAGTCATTGCTCTGAAAAATAACGCTCACTGTGGCAGTGTGTAAGAAAATGCTTCACTTAGTCTCAGGCTGAAATTATGCAATTGAGAGTGTTAATGCCAAGCCTGAAGTTACTAGAAAAGTAAGGCATTTACCTCAATGCGTTTGTGACACCACCCTGTGGCGGCCTGTGGTACAGCTCTGTTATCTGTAGGTAGTGGAAATCAGTGATCACCTGGTTAAATGCACTGCAGCGGCTTGAGTCCCTCTCGCTCAACCACTGACACGCACTGACGGTAATTAGATATGAATATCCACCCCCTCCACACACACACACACACACACACACACACACGACTTCCTGACTTTTTAAAATGTATGGCCATCCAACAGTATATCCACCTAATAAACGTGATATTAGCAGAGAGCGAGTAAAACTGTCATTTTTATATTAATTAATTTAGGGTAGTTCTGAAATATACTTTACATTATCATCATTTAGCTGATGCTTTTATCCAAGGCGATTTTCAGTTCATTGGGCTAGCCAAGGACTGGTCCTCCCTGGGAGCAATGTGGGGTTGGGGGCCTTGCTCAGGGGCCCAACAGCAATGGTGTTCTTGCTGTGGCTGAGCTGGGGCTTGAGCCACCAACCTCTGGGTCCCAGTCATTTACCTTAGCCACTAGACTACAGGCTACCCTTTGATAATGCCTGCAAAAAATTTGACAATTCAAAAAAGTTGGCCATTTCCAACTTAATCAATTTTAATTGAATGTACTTGGATTATTTTATAGTTAGCCCAAAACATTTTGAAATGTTTGAGAATTCAAAAGTCATATTTGTTCACGAAACGTAATATTTCAAGTGTGGACTCGCATCGTTCTCTGTGTAGAACGCACTGAGTTCAGACATATACAACGTTTTCAATACAATAACTTCCATTTTTATTGGAAATTTAATACAGACAAATCCAGTTGAGAGAAAACAGAAGAAACTGAATGAAAAGGGACACCAGAGCTGTTACAGGAGCCACTAACAGCTGTCTGCAGTAACTGAGGTTTGAAATATTTTATTTTTTTCTTGGAAGAAATTGGTTTTCCAGATGCCAGCATCCCTGAGAAAGATACAATGCAACACGACTTTGCATGATCGCCCGTCACAAAGTAGGTTTCAAAGCCTGCTCTAGAAAACAAGCAGCTAGGCGCAGTAGCCCTGTCAGTTTGGGAAGCTACGCGACCAGTTCCTGTCACAAACCCTCCCTGCTCGCGCCTCCCACGCTCCAGAGTGTCCTGTGCGCAAAGCACGCCATCTGGAGGAGTGTCCGCAGAGAGGTTTGAAACAGTCGTTGAGGAAAAAGTGGCCGTTGCAGGACACTGTTCCGCTTGCAGTCTTACACAAGGCAAAGGTGAATTGGTAGCTTTAGGAATCGGATATTAATATTTCTCTAAAGTCTATCACGGACCATAGGGGTCTAAGATAGAAGACGTTTGCGCATATAATTCCTTATAACTAAAAACACAGAAGCTGAGAAAAATACAAAATAAAGGGGATCAGAACTGAAACAAACTAAAAGAAACTAAACTGATTAAAATATAATAAGGATAGTATTAATAATCCAAAATACCCCGTTTTCAAAATACCTTACGAACCTTAGTTTATTTAGGTCATAGAACAGTTGTATTTTCTGATCCGTTGAATATTTAAGCAATGATAATTTTGACAATATCACCAGAGCTATCAGGAACAGCTGACAGCTGTTGCATTGTTTTGCCCTGGTCCTTACGTATATTGCAATTTTTGTAATTATGCCAGTGAACACGGCAGTAATTTGGATAACTAGTGTGGCTGGATAGGAAGTGGCAGGCAGGAGCTCTGTAGGCGGCTGGCAGTCTCCCTTCAGCGGTCTCCGGTCGGCGGTGTCCGCCATGGCTCCGTGCCTGGCCGCCCGCGCGTTCTCTCCTACGCAGTCATCTCGAAGCAACCGCGACGATGCGTCTGCATGTCCCTCACACGCCGGATGGACTGAATCTGAGGGTGGTGCGCACCCCACTCGTTCCAGTGCTTGTAAGGACCGCATTCGAACACGTACTGGTAGCCACGGTAACCAGGGTACTGGTACCCTACCCACCTGCAACAGGCAGACATAAACTGTCACCCTAGATGTTCAAACCTCAGCTGTGACCAGAAAAACATCTTAGATGACTGCATAGCTGTGTAGCAGATGAGAGCGGTTGAGTGTGGTGACTACACGGACAATAATCATGTCTATTGTTGTATCTATATGTATAGACAACTAAATAGTGTTTCATTAAGCTAAATAAATCATGTTTTTAAACATACATATTATCATACCCTCAGCATTTAATGTTTCACCAATTTACAATATGTTTATGTCTGGAATGGATAGGCATACATTAAGTGAGGAAGACAGTACTGCCAGGCTGTATTCGTTTTCTGTCTGTTGATGTCTGTAATATTGGTTTGTATTTGGTTTCTGTTGTGCGTGTCTATATTAATTATCAATAATACCTGTCTATGTGTGATGTCTGTAATACCTGTTTGTGTTTGGTGTCTGTGCTGCGTGTCTGTCTGTGGTATCTGGGTTGCATCACTATTGAATGGACAGGATGCTGGAACTCACGTTCCCCCGGTAACCTGGATGCTGGCTACACGGTCCTGGAAACCGTAGGACCACAGGCTAGGAATGTCCTCGTCACACACCTCCATCTTACGGCCCTCAAAGTTTATGCACTCAAACAGGCAGATCTTGTGGTCCTGGGGATCCTGAGAGAGGAGCAGAGAGAAAGAGAGAGAGAATGGGGACGTCAGAGGTCTACGCCAAAGGTATGGTTCTGCAATAGTGTGTAATAAGGGTGTTAATCGTTTCGGTTGCATGGTGTAAATAAGGAGAGCGTCTCTGTTTCTGTTTCCAGCTAGCTGTGTAATCAGTCTGAGCTGGGAGTATGCTGCTGTTTTAGACACACACTGCTGGTCTGGGTGTAAAACTACAGCTCTGATTTATCCTACAGAGACATGGAGCCTCCTCGTGTTTCAGACCCAGCCTCCTCTTTCAGGCACTGTTTAATGAGAACAAGCTGAATGTAGGTCTTCACTGCTGAAACACCTGTAGTGTGTGCTTCTGCCTGATTGTGTGCTGGCCGGGGGAGGGGAGGTCACTCACCATGCGGACGGGCCTGATGGACATGAGCCGGTCACACCTGTAGCTGTTTGACCAGGTGTCCCAGCGAGGGTACTCTCCCTTCTCCAACATGTACATCTCCCCCGCCATGTTCTGTTGCTCGAACCCGACCCAGCTGTGTGGCACAAAAAAATGTCCAGCCACATCACACCATACTCTGTGACATCACATCTCACCTAATTACATCACATTTCACCCTGTGACATCACAACACATTGCATCATATCACATATCACATCACATCTCACTCTATGACATCACAACACATTACATCATATTACACATTACATCATATCTCACCTTATGACATCACAACACATTACATCATATTACACATTACATCATATCTCATATCCACAGTCTATTACATTGATGCAAGTTAATTTTAAGAGAAGGAATGCATTTCTTTCCCTTCTTGAGAAAAATCGAAGCTTATATTCTGAAATGATTTGTACTGGAAGGTATCTATCTACCTGTTTCACCAAACTGCATAATTTGTGCACAAAGCTTGTTCTATCTGCCCATCTCAATTTCAAGTCGCAAGTCATAAAATTGAAAGAAATGGTAGACTCTTGGGCTGAATGGGGTAGAAAGCAGTGCAGTATCAGGCACAAGTGCACTGGCCACTTTGAGATTAGAGAACGAAAGATATTTAATGCAACGAACAGGGAGCGCTGGTCCTGGTTTAACTTAAAATAGGTCTATCACTGACCTTTGCTGCCCACTTTTGCTCCAAGTGGAGGTTGTTACATTCATGGGGGCAGGTTCTGTTTGGTTATGTAGATGATATTTGATCAATACAAAGGGTATATTTGCAGAACTGGTACATCTGTGTGTATGCACACACGTGTGTGTTTGTAACCAGTTTGTGACTGTGTGTGTACCTCTGTGTGTCTGTGTGTATGCACACACGTGTGTTTTTGTAACCAGTTTGTGACTGTGTGTGCAGCTCTGTGTGTCTGTGTGCATGCGGCTACACTGGGGCCGCTGTAGCTGAGTGTTGTGTGGTAATATGTCAGAGACTTACGGTCCACACTCAACCCTGATCGACCCGATGTGATCAAAACCGCGCTCACACAGGTTCCGGCACTCCCCATTGAAGTCCATCCGGCGGCCCTGGAAGTTCTCAAACTCAAAAATGCACATCTGCAAACAGAGAGAAGCACGGGGTCACTCACACCCTCACACCCTCACTCACACCCTCACACACTCACTCACACCCTCACACCCTCACTCACACCCTCACACCCTCACACACACACTCACACCCTCACTCACCCACTCACACACTCACTCACACCCTCACACACTCACCGACTCACTCACACCCTCACACCCTGACTCACACCCTCACACCCTCACTCACACCCTCACTCACTCACTCACACCCTCACACGCTCACTCACACCCTCACTCACACCGTCAAACCCTCACTCATACCCTCACTCACACCCTCACACCCTTACACACTCACTCACACCCTCACAGCCTTACACCCTCACTCACACCCTCACACCCTCATTCACACCCTTACACACTCACTCACACCCTCACACCCTCATACCCTGACTCACACCCTCAAACACTCACTCACACCCTCACACCCTCACACACCACTCACACCTCACACCCTCACTCACACCCTCAAACACTCACTCACACCACACACACTCACACACACCTCACATCACACACACTCCTCACTCCCTCACACACTCACTCCCACCCTCACACCCTCACTCACTCCCTCACACCCTCACACCCTCACTCACACCCTCACACACTCACTCACACCCTCACACACTCACTCACACCCTTACTCACTCACTCACACCCTCACTCACACCCTCAAACACTCATCACACACTCACACCCTCACTCACACCCTCACACCCTCACTCACAACCTCACACCCTCACTCACACCCTTACTCACTCACTCACACCCTCACACCCTCACTCACACCCTCACACCCTTACACACTCACTTACACCCTCACACCCTCACACATTCACTCAAACACTCACTCACACCCTCACTCACACTCTCACAACCTCAGTCACACCCTCACAGCCTCACACCCTCACACCCTCACACCCTCACTCACACCCTCTCACCCTCACACCCTCACTCACACCCTAACTCACTCACTCACTCACTCACACACTCACACCCTCACTCACACCCTTACTCACTCACTCACACCCTCAAACGCTCACTCACACCCTCACTCACACCCTCTCACCCTTACACCTTCACTCACACCCTCACTCACACCCTAACTCACTCACTCACTCACTCACACACTCACACCCTCACTCATACCCTCACTCACACCCTAACTCACTCACTCACACACTCACACCCTCAAGCAGCCCGGAGTCCTGAGCTCAGCATGCTCTGCTGGGGATTACGTGTGCCAAAATGTGTGTGTGAGTGTGTGTGAGCATGCATGTGAGTGTGTGTATGTGTAGTGTGTGTATTGAATGTGGGTGTGTATAGTGCTTGTATAGTGTGTACAGTGTGTATGTATGTATGTATGTATAGTGTATAGTGCATGTACACTGTGCACACATATGTATAGGGTATAGTGGGTGTATAGTGTATAGTGTGCACAGTGTATATGTATGTATAGTGTATACTGCGTGTGTAGTGTGTACAGTTTGTATGTATGTATAGTGCGTGTGCAGTGTGCACAGTGTGTATGTATGTATGGTGTATAGTTTGTGTATAGTGTGCACACTGCATATGTTTGTATAGTGCGTGTGTATTGTGCACAGTGTGTATGTATAGTTTGTGCATAGTGTTCACAGTGTGTATAGTGTGTATTGTGTGTATAGTTTGCACAGTGTGTATAGTGTGTGTATAGTGTGGATAGTGTGTATAGTGTGTGTATACTGTGCACAGTGTATGTATAGTGTGCAGTGTGTATAGTGTGTATAGTGTGCACAGTGTGTATGTATATTGTGTGTATAGTGTGCACAGTGTGTATAGTGTGTGTATAGTGTGCACAGTGTGTATGTATATTGTGTGTATAGTGTGCACAGTGTGTATAGTGTGTATTGTGTGTATAGTGTGCACAGTGTGTATAGTGTGTATTGTGTGTATAGTTTGCACAGTGTGTATAGTGTGTGTATAGTGTGGATAGTGTGTATAGTGTGTGTATACTGTGCACAGTGTATGTATAGTGTGCAGTGTGTATAGTGTGTATAGTGTGCACAGTGTGTATGTATATTGTGTGTATAGTGTGCACAGTGTGTATAGTGTGTGTATAGTGTGCACAGTGTGTATAGTGTGTGTATAGTGTGGATAGTGTGTATAGTGTATAGGGGACCTACTCTGTGGGAGCGGAGCCCCACGCTGGAGGAGTGGCTTCCGATGCTGCCCTGAGCTGCAGAGTGAGACATGGCTGAGGGCAGGGGGAGAGAACACAATGGCACAGGTCAGTGACATCATCAAACTGCGACACAGTGTGATACAGAGAATGAGTTGCTTAGATCGTTCTTTAGGCATCAACCTAGTGCAACCCAGATCAACTGATCATCTGGACAAGCATGTCCAGGGGAGGATTCCTGTAGTTAATCTATAAAATACAAAGCTATGTGGAGCAACACAGCACCTGTTTCACATCGAGGTCCAGTGAACAGGCTGTCTGCGTGAGATTCACAAGCATCTTTACTCTCTATTTAACAGCCCTCTGACCAGGAAATGTATATTTCACTGACCCACTGGAAAACTCCTGTTCGATATAATTTAAGAAAATTAAGTTTTCTAGGTTGAAATTTAAAAGTTTTTAGAAGTTGCAAGTTGACATTAAAAATAGTACTTGTCAGTCATGAAAATCATTAATGAGGGAACAGTGATTTTGCCATTTTGACCAAAAAAAGAATCCAAAAAAAATTCTCTCTTCCCCCACCCCCTCCCTTCTCCTCTCCCCTACCACCCTCTTCCTCCCTCTCTCTTTAAATCCCCGTGTGCGTTTTTGGCAGGATGACCGCAGTAGTTCTGCCAAAGCAAAACACAGGATCAGTAAACTCTCCCTCTTTCTCAGTCTTCTGCGCTGATCACCACAAAGGATTCAGTTTTTTCTCCCTCAAATCCGGTGAGACCCAACTATCATAAATAATCCATTTGTAAACATTCAGAGTCACCTGCCCATGCAGGGGTCGTAACACTCATCCTGTGCATCCCATAAACGTCCTGCTCCTGACAGTTACTCACGGTTACAATAACTTTGTTCCCAAGGGGAGCTCCTGCAGTTACTCTCATTTGATTAAACCAGTTTATTACTGCGCTCTGGTTCATGGACTGACTGCATGAGGCGAGAGGGCAAATGTTTGACCGTCTCGCTTTGAACCCAGAAGTCCTGCCAAACCCCCACCCCCTGGAGCAACCCTTAAATCCCCCACCCCACCCCAAAGCGGAATCTCACCTAGGCAGGTACAGAGATTTGGAGCGCAGAAGGAAGAGGAGGAGGAGAGGAGGGAGAGGTAGAGTAGAAACGCTGGACTCAGCTGCTGGGAGGGTTATATATATATGCATATATCCCCCTGTTAATTCCTGGCAGCAGTCCTCTCTGCTATTGGACAAAACTTATCCTCTTTTTGGAGGCCTGTGGGGTGTGGGGCGGAGGGGGGTGTGGGGGGCCTTGATCTCTCGCCTCGCTGACTCGGCGCATCGCTTTGTTTTGGGGGTCCACTGAACAGTCACCTCCATCAGCAGAATCCCCCCCCCCCCCCCCAGTAATGTGCTGAGGTAAGGACTCTGCTCCCATTGTGTGTGCCGCCACGCTGCTGTCACCCCCAGCGCCACGCTGCCTCTTTTTCTCTGCCGCGTGCCGGCGGTATTGTCCGCAGCCCACAGACCCTCACCCCTCCACAGGGTAGGCTGGGCTCAGCACTGTGGCCTGTAGCATTAGCACCATTAGCTAGCCCAACCTGAAAAGTATGGCTCTCACACCTCAGTGACTGCTCGTGTCAAAAATGTTAATTGCGGTTGCCTAATGTGACATAGTGGCCTTGCTCAGTAGAGTGAACTCTCCATTGTTCTCTCTCATAATTACTTAATTGCACACGCCTTTGATTATGGTTAATAAATGAGTATGTAATAAGTGAGTTTATGATTAATAAATGAGTTTGCGCAGGTGGTGGGTGCAGCATGCTGTTAATCTCCTCAGCAGTGCAGCTGGGGTCGCACAGAGGTCACTTCCTGCCAGAGCCAGCATGAGTTCAGCCCAGGGCTGGGGCAAGGGACACTCGGCAGGAACACACCTGCGAAACACACCTGGGGACACTGCACAGGAACACACCTACGAAACACACCTGGGGACATTCCACAGGAACACACCTGTGAAACACACCTGGGGACACTCGACAGGAACACCTGTGAAACACAGCTGGGGACAGGAGTGTACCTGTGGACAGTCACAGTAGCTGCTCTAAGGACGACCATGTTGGGAGGCGTGGGTGTAATGTGTGCCTCGTCTGTAAACTGAAGGTGGGACGCTAAATTGTGTCCATGCCACAGGTCTGGGGTCTGACATAGTCTGTGCACCCGGGTTTAAAAGTGATGCCAGCTGTGTGCACAGATTCACAGCTCCCTCCCTCTGTTTTAAATGAATCAGTTCCTCTCTCCCTCTGCCCTTTTTCTTTTATTTACTTTCATAACATGCCCCAGCTGTTTGCTAATACACCACAGCCCTGGGGGGTGGGGGGGGTTAGCAGAGGATGATCCTTCATCACACACTCACACTCACACACACACACACACACACACACACACACACACAAATACAACTTAAATCGTTCCTTCTCTAGGTCTCTCTCTCCCACACACATATAGCAGAGCTTAATCCTATACATGCACACAAACTAAGCTAAATGTCTTACAGTCACACAAGCACACACAGATCCATGAATGCATATAAACACAACCTAAATCTCTCCTTTTCACACACACACATACAGACAATCATCCCATTTCACTAATAACTAACAATACATAGAGAGAATTTCAGCCTTTTATTTTATTTTCAATATCAATTGTTAAATTTTATCAAAACCTGGCATGTAGTAAGATACACAGAGAAACACAGAGGAAACAAGCACTTTTAACGGAGGAGAATCGGCACAGAGCGATGACAGCAGCCATTTTTTAAATCTGTCCATTAAGAAGGAATAGCAGGTGTACACAAAGGCACGCTGAGCGGCTCTTTCAGCCGCAGAGTTTATTTATGAAACGCTGTACATCCATGGTGATGAATGCAGATGAGTGTTTTTGGGTCTGGGCGGGTGGTGGGGGCATGGCCTGGAGCTGGGCCCTCCCCCTGGGGCTCGGCCCTCTGCATTGTGCTGGGGGGCCGGTAAAGCCAGAGGCTCAGTCTGTAACAATGGGGCCCAAAGCAATGTGCTGATCAAGCCCGGCCCAGGGCTGTGGCCCCCAGGCAGCCCGGCCCCGTATAAAAACCCCTCCAAACCCCGGCCCGGGAGACCGTTTTGTGGACCCCTCAACACGCACGTCAGTTTTTTGGGTAGGTCAGGTAAGCCTTTGCTGTCTCTCTCCTGTCTGGGGTTTCAGTTCTCTGGCCCAAAACCCGGCAGAATGGCCAGACAGGACAATATGTGGTATGGCATCTGAACTTGGCTGTAATATCTGTGAACACCAGGTGAATGATGAGATCAGTTTTGTTTATTTAACAGTTAAATATGTATGTAGCAGAATCCAGTTATTTGCAGACACACTTTTCACACAATAACATCTATGTCCAGTGACAGCAGTACACTAAAACACACAGTTAAATTATTATAAAGGTAAGTGTCTAATTGCATTCTGTGTTATTGCGTGTAAGCTACAGGGAAAACATTTCTTAGTCAGGGCAATTCTTTTTAAATCTGCAAATATCAGAGTTTTGTATTCAGACCAGCTTTAAGGTAAATATTTGAGGTTTGTACTGAGGCAGATGTGAGTGTAAAATTATGCATATTATAGTTTGAACAGTGTGAATTTTGTTTAGATTAAATGTGGGCTCTCAAGATTACTAATATATAAAACAAAAGCTTTATGGAGCTACAGGGTGACAAGATTCTGGGGCGGAGCCTTCGTTCAAAAGATTTGGCAGAGCAGTGGTGTGATTGGGCAGGGCGTGGCTAAGCAGGGTGGGTGAGTTCACAAACTTTCACCTATAAAAGAGGAGAGGCTGTGTTGTCCTGGGGTGCTGTGATGTCAATACTTGTAATAGGCTGAAAGTTTAGGCAGATACTCCTGCTGTGTTAAAGTCCAGGGCTGTTGCAGTGCTGGATACTCTGTAGACTGTAGGTAAATGGGCTTGATGCAGTGCTGGATACTCTGTAGACTGTAGGTAAATGGGCTTAATGCAGTGCTGGATACTCTGTAGACTGTAGGTGAATGGGCTTGGTGCTGTGCTGGATACTCTGTAGACTGTAGGTGAATGGGCTTGATGCAGTGCTGGATACTCTGTAGGCTGTAGGTAAATGGGCTTGATGCAGTGCTGGATACTCTGTAGACTGTAGGTAAATGGGTTTGATGCAGTGCTGGATACTCTGTAGACTGTAGGTGAATGGGCTTGATGCAGTGCTGGATACTCTGTAGACTGTAGGTAAATGGGCTTGATGCAGTGCTGGATACTCTGTAGACTGTAGGTAAATGGGCTGTTGCAGTGCTGGATACTCTGTAGACTGTAGGCAAATGGGCTTGATGCTGTGCTGGATACTCTGTAGACTGTAGGTAAATGGGCTTGATGCAGTGCTGGATACTCTGTAGACTGTGGGTAAATGGGCTTGATGCAGTGCTGGATACTCTGTAGACTGTAGGTAAATGGGCTTGATGCAGTGCTGGATACTCTGTAGACTGTAGGTAAATGGGCTTGATGCAGTGCTGGATACTCTGTAGACTGTAGGTAAATGGGCTTGATGCAGTGCTGGATACTCTGTAGACTGTGGGTAAATGGGCTTGATGCAGTGCTGGATACTCTGTAGACTGTGGGTAAATGGGCTTGATGCAGTGCTGGATACTCTGTCGACTGTGGGTAAATAGAGAGCTTTGTTCTACATGTGGATATCATCTGGTCAGCTCTAACACACAGTCTGTGTCTCTCTGTCAGGTCAGCTCTAAGGTCTGGAAAAAAATGGCTCTGACAAACCCTATGCCCATGGGCCCATGGAAGGTGAGTACCAGACCCCCCCTCATCACTCCCAACACCATAACAACCCCCCCCCCCCCCCCCCAACACTGTCCCCACAATCCCCACTGGCACATTGTCACAGACAGGAAATGCATAGAGCTACGTGTGTGCTGTACAGCTTGTGAAAATACTGGAGAAGCATAATATTTTGCTTTGAAAACAGGAGACCATAGCCAGTGCATTATATTACTTTGTATGTTTCATGTGTGTGTGTGAGTGTGTGTGTGAGAGTGTATGAGTGTGTGTGTGTGTGTGTGTGTGTGTGAGTGTGTGTGTGTGTGTGTGTGTGAGTGTGTGAGTGTGTGTGTGTGTGTGTGTGTGTGTGTGTGTGTGTGTGTGTGAATGTGTGAGTGTGTGAGTGTGTGTGTGTGTGTGAGTGTGAGTGTGTGTGTGAGTGTGAGTGTGAGTGTGTGTGTGTGTGTGTGAGTGTGTGTGTGTGTGAGTGTGTGTGTGTGTGAGTGTGTGTGTGTGTGAGTGTGTGGGTGTGTGTGTGTGTGTGTGTGGGTGTGTGTGTGCGTGTGTGTGTGAGTGTGATATGTGAGTGTGTGTGTGAGTGTGATATGTGAGTGTGTGTGTGTGTGTGTGTGTGTGTGTGTGTGTGTGTGTGTGTGTTGTGTGTGTGTGTGTGTGTGTGTGTGTGTGTGTGTGTGTGTGTGTATGTGTGTGTGTGTGTGTGTGTGTGTGTGTGTGTGTGTATGCATAATGTGTGTGTCTGTACTCTCCCAGATCACGGTCTATGACCAGGAGCACTTCCAGGGGAGGCGTATGGAGTTCACTGCCTCCTGCCAGAACATCATGGAGTGCGGCATGGACAACATCCGTTCCCTGAAGGTGGAGTGTGGAGCGTAAGTGCAATGTCAGAAACACAAACCCATCAAATACTATTGGCAAACAGCATTCAGTTGGCAAATATGAGAACACACACATAATACCCCGTTACAACATGCCACAAGCACCTAACAACACACTGAGACACACATATACACACACGCACACACACACACAGACACAAACAACACAACACACATGGTGATACACATACACACAGAGGGACACAAACACAGATGCGCACACATGCACCCAGACACACATACACACAGGGACACACTTGTATGCATTCACGGGCATAAACACAGTAGGTTGTTGGTGGAAAATGAAAATTACCTGACTTTGCTGCCTCTGTCTCTGTCTGTCCAACTTTCTGACTGTCCGTGTGTGTGCCTGCCATGTGCCTGGCTGTCTGTCTGTTGCATGTGTGCCCATCTGTGTTTCTGTCTGTCTGTCTGTCTGTGCGCTTGCCCTGTGTGTCCCCCTATGCAGCTGGGTGGGCTATGAGCACTCCAGTTTCTGCGGGCAGCAGTTCGTCCTGGAGAGGGGCGACTACCCCCGCTGGGAGTCCTGGAGCGGCAGCAACGCTTACCACATCGAGAGGATGATGTCCTTCCGCCCCATCTGCTCTGCTGTGAGTTTCACTTCCTGTGTCAAAGGTCACTGCTGTTCGCTGATGGGGCAGGTCTATAATGCCAATCATTTCACTCCAATTTCAAGAAAAAAGCAGGGAAATAGCAGGTTGTGAAACACCCATTAGAGGGTACTGTGGAGTGCAGGGTGTTGAGTGTGGTGCATTTATAGGTTGTGACAGTAGAGGGCGCTGTGGGGTGCATGGTGCTGAGTGAGGTGCATTTATTGGTTGTGACAGTAGAGGGCGCTGTGGGGTGCATGGTGCTGAGTGAGGCGCATTTATAGGTTGTGACAGTAGGGGGCGCTGTATGGTACATGGTATTGATTGCAGTGTGTGGCAGTGAGTAAGGTGTATTTCTGACCCCGGGTTTCCGCCTGCTCACTGGAACAGAACCACAAGGACTCCAGGATGATGGTGTTCGAGGGCGAGAACTTCACCGGCCGTCAGTGGGAGATGTGTGACGATTACCCTTCCCTGCAGGCCATGGGCTGGTTCAACAACGAGATCGGCTCCATGCAAATCCAGAGCGGAGCGTGAGTACCACCCCGTTCCCCTAGGCTGCTCTCAGCCCTGTCTCCTCCACTGCATGTGCCCACTAGCCGTCAGATACAATTACCTATTACCTACGCTCGTACCCAGTGCCACACTGTGAGGCATAGTATTTTTATAATCTGACGAATGAAGGTCCTATTCTCTTTGCTTTCCAATTTGTGGCTGTATGTGTGAAAACGGCTCCCACGGGATGAGAATGTTTCTGATTGGGCCTCTCTCTCTTCCTCCTCCAGCTGGGTGTGCTACCAGTTCCCTGGTTACCGTGGTTACCAGTACATCATGGAGTGTGACTGTCATGGTGGGGAGTACAAACACTACAGGGAGTGGGGCACCCACGCCCAGACCTTCCAGATTCAGTCCATCCGTAGGATCCAGCAGTGAGTGGGACACTCCTCCCTCCCGCCCACCCTTCCTCTTCCTCCTCCTCCTCCTCTTCCTCCACAACATCTCCTGCCCTCCTGCCCCCAACCTCAACACACCTGTGAGACCACGAGGACCACGGACTGACATCCTTGTGCTGTAGCGCTAACGGTTACGACTCAGTGCTGCAGTGCTAATGTTTACGACTCGGTGCTGTATTGCTAATGTTTATGGACCTGGTGCTGTAGCAACGGGGTTTACGGACCTGGTGCTATGGCGCTAACGTGATAACATTTGTAACTTGGTGCTGTTCAGCTAAGGTTTACAACCTGACACTGTAACACCAGAGTTCATAACCTGGGGCTATAGTGCTAAGTTTGATAATCTGGTGCTGTTGCACTAGCGTATATTACCTGGTGCTATAGCACTGACGTTTACAACCTGGTGCTGTAGTGCAATTGCTTGCAGTACTTTTATTCCATCATGTAAAGAAAGGGGAAGACAGCGCTGAAAAAGCCTTGGACTTTACTCCTCATTTTCACCATTGTCACGGTACCATCTGTGCAAAAGAATTCAATAAAGAGAATATGCACAACAATAAAAAGAACAACAAAAATACAAAATGCAAATCTACTATGTGGTTTTTCCTATTCCTACCTCCCAGAACCCCACACACTCTGAAACTTAGTATACTCTGAAACCTAGTCTTTACATTTAACCCTGCCCACTCTGAAACAAGTCATACATTTAACCCTGCCCACTCTGAAACAGGTCTTACATTTAACCCTGCCCACTCTGAAACAAGTCACACATTTAACCCTGCCCACTCTGAAACAGGTCTTACATTTAACCCTGCCCACTCTGAAACAGGTCTTACATTTAACCCTGCCCACTCTGAAACAAGTCACACATTTAACCCTGCCCACTCTGAAACAGGTCTTACATTTAACCCCGCCCACTCTGAAACAGGTCTTACATTTAACCCTGCCCACTCTGAAACAAGTCACACATTTAACCCTGCCCACTCTGAAACAGGTCTTACATTTAACCCCGCCCACTCTAAAACAGGTCTTGCATTTAACCCCGCCCACCCTGAAACAGGTCTTACAGTTAACCCCTCCCACTCTAAAACAGGTCTTGCATTTAACCCCGCCCACTCTAAAACAGGTCTTCCATTTAAACCCGCCCACTCTGAAACAGGTCTTGCATTTAACCCCGCCCACTCTGAAACAGGTCTTACATTTAACCCCGCCCACTCTAAAACAGGTCTTACATTTAACCCCGCCCACTCTAAAACAGGTCTTGCATTTAACCCCACCCACCCTGAAACAGGTCTTACATTTAACCCCGCCCACTCTAAAACAGGTCTTGCATTTAACCCCGCCCACTCTGAAACAGGTCTTGCATTTAACCCCGCCCACTCTAAAACAGGTCTTGCATTTAACCCCGCCCACTCTAAAACAGGTCTTGCATTTAACCCCGCCCACTCTAAAACAGGTCTTGCATTTAACCCCGCCCACCCTAAAACAGGTCTTACATTTAACCCCGCCCACTCTAAAACAGGTCTTACATTTAACCCCGCCCACTCTAAAACAGGTCTTGCATTTAACCCCGCCCACTCTAAAACAGGTCTTGCATTTAACCCCGCCCACTCTAAAACAGGTCTTGCATTTAACCCCACCCACCCTGAAACAGGTCTTGCATTTAACCCCACCCACCCTGAAACAGGTCTTACATTTAACCCCGCCCACTCTAAAACAGGTCTTACATTTAACCCCGCCCACTCTAAAACAGGTCTTGCATTTAACCCCGCCCACTCTAAAACAGGTCTTACATTTAACCCCGCCCACTCTAAAACAGGTCTTACATTTAACCCCGCCCACTCTAAAACAGGTCTTACATTTAACCCCGCCCACTCTAAAACAGGTCTTGCATTTAACCCCGCCCACTCTGAAACAGGTCTTACATTTAACCCCGCCCACTCTGAAACAGGTCTTACATTTAACCCCGCCCACTCTAAAACAGGTCTTACATTTAACCCCGCCCACTCTGAAACAGGTCTTACATTTAACCCCGCCCACTCTGAAACTGAAGTGCTACATTAATCTTCCAACAGATCTAACACTCTGCATTTTAACAGAGCTCACAACATGAGTTCTAACACACTGCACCCCACAGACCTCACAGAATGAGTAACTATTTCATACACTCATCCATACTCAGCCATAAAATATAGCAATATACACACATTTCTGGTGAAAGTATAAAGATAAATCCAGGTAGCATGCATACCCGTGGCTGACCAACAACATTCCGAACATATTCTGCTCTAACAGCAAAACTCCTTCCTGATAACCAGGTATCAGAGTTCCAGTGTAAAATTCCAGTTGCGCTGGTAACAGCAGTTAATCTGAAAAGAGTGAAGATCCATAACACATGCTAACAAAAGCAGCAAAAATCATGCTGTAAACCTCAATGACTTTGGGAATGTAGATGGCAGTTTATGTTATATAGTTCTGCCACTTTATTTTTGTGCCTTTATTTTGAAGAGCACCGCTCGTATTTGCTACTTCCTGTTTTTTGCCACCGCCAGACCTGCTCTCAGCTCAGCAAAACGACATACGCATCGCCACAGAGTTGGTAAAACAAACTAAAACAAAAACAAACTATTTACTTGTTGTATGCTGTGTTGGAACGTGTGAAAAGTTATTTTATCGTGGTTTGCTTCGTGTTTTGTGTTCCTTGTATATGTAGTGTAAAAAGTGTTAACGTGAGGTGTGTGTGGAGGACAGGCTGCTAGCAGGCTGAGCTCAAACTTAGCGCCCTTGGAAGCAGGAGGTAGGAGGAGACAAATGTATTCATTGTAATTGTAATCATTGTGAGTGGTTCATCTATTAAACACGGAAAATTGTCATTATTTTATTTAAATAATAGTTGTAAGTCATAACTGTTTAAAAAGGGATAATTTCATGTAAAATTATTTGAGTGTACTAAAAATGATTTGTTAAGTTGAAAGAAGGGATGTGAACATGATTTTGTACATTATTTACTGAAATATGACACCATGGCATTCGTATTGTTTTCTGTTTATAGTTTTCACGGTGTCAGAAGGTGTCAGAATGTATCAAACTGACAAGGGAGAAAAAAGAGGAGAGAATTAAAAAGAACACCAGTCGAAGCTCTCTGCATCTTGCGTCGTTATTCCGAGTGGGCCGCTACAGGGAAGATGTGCAATCCTAATTTAACAGTTTAGCATTTGGTGAACAGTCCACAGCAAAGTCCATTTAAGGTGTACCCTAAGTCAGTATTTGCTTCATAGTTCATTAGGTTCAACTAGTTTCATAGTATTTTCATAGTATGCATATGTACATGTGTTGCATAGTTGGAATGGAAGTTGGATTTCTCGGTTTATTTACCTTGGGGCGTGTCAATGTGCCCAATCTCCCTAAGTCTGCACCATAGCTGATTTATGTCTGTCAGGAAATTCAGGGGGCAAACACTGTAAAATAAAAATACATTTGCTGCTTAGTGATACCTTTGTTTTATTATTGTACACACAGTCACAATGCTCTGAACTAGCGATGCAGGAATGGATTTCAAGGGCTTCGGTACTGTGTGCTAGTAGTGTTTGATTGATGAACCAATCAGTGAGTTTTGCTGTAGGGTGAGAAACCTTTTGATTGGTTCAAAGAATGCAGTGACTGACAGTTCATTGTAGCTCCACCTATAATATTACCTACATGATCAGTTGCTATGATGTTATATTACATCACTACTCCAAACTCAGATTTGTATCCCAGTGTGAGGCTGTTATATCCTCTTCAATACATAAGACTGCTGTTCAGATTGCCATAGCACCCACCAACACAGACTGAGGGAGAGGTCTCCATCACGCTGCTGCATTTCATACCTCTTCACAACTGAAGACAGTCTGGTAATCGTCTGACAGACCCCACACAGCATCCTGTTAGCTATAAAAAGGAAGGAAAACCAGTGAGATGCGTCAGGACTTTTTCATTAAAATGTCATACGTGTGAGCGTTGTATCCATGGCAGTTCCACCCCAATTCAATCAGCATTAGCAAGCCACTCAATTTGATTCAAACAGTATTAGCGAGTCGCTCAGCTTGATTGTACCATCATTAGCATGCCACTCAGCTTGATTTATTTAGCATTAGCGAGCTGCTCAGCTTGATTCAAACAACATTAGCGAGTCACTCAGTTTGATTCAGTCAGCATTAGAGAGCCACTCAGCTTGATTTATTTAGCATTAGCGAGGTGCTCAGCTTGATTCAAACAGCATTAGCGAGTCACTCAGTTTGATTCAGTCAGCGTTAGCGAGCCACTCAGCTTGTGAGAGATCATGGACCGAATCAAAGATAGATGGTGCTGAGACAGACACACCTGTCAATCAAGCTGATTCACTGGCTTTTGCTGAAGAAGTGGTCATGCCCAATCAATCCTCAACGTGAAGGAGGTGACATCACAATATGTGGTTAAAAAGGTGGAAACATAAATACAGTCAGTTCTTAAGGCATTGAGCTTTAATGTGCCACCAGGTGAGGTCAGCAGTCATGAAACTCAACTCACCAAACTGTTATTATAGAGAAAACACGTAACACTTTTACTGTGCTGTAAGTAAAAGTTATAAACAAATGTGTACTGAATGCCAGCCTCAGTCTCTATATGGTGAGGATCAGGCCCTTGATATCGCTCAAACTGTAATCAAGAGTTTGGAGGGAATAAAGACCAGAAACATCTCCTGTGCTTCAAGACCACATTCATATGCCTGACACATGCATACATGTGAAGATGAATACACTGACTGAGATCAATTGCACATGCAGAAACATGTTTGTACTTTTCACATATATTATTATTATTA
>JAFBMS010001216.1:0-45221 GCA_019788955.1 Albula glossodonta
AACAATTAAAACTGTTTGGAAACACTTCACCGTTAATTCACACTGAAACAATTAGGAATGTCTTGAAACACTGACACAGCTGATATTTCGAAACAATGTAGACAGCTACTTAACACTTTGCCCCCTGACTCATGGGAATAATGAATTGTTTCGAAACACTTGTGTTGGGGACATAGGCAAAATATCATTACAAGTAGCCTGCAATAAGACACACACACACATTTGTGAACGTCACTGCGATAGATATTGTAATACTACTTGAAGAATAGCATATAGTAATTTTTGTCTTGGCTTCCGACTTGTTGGACACATTGGACCTCATTTATCAATTTATTCCCAAAACTGTGTGTTAATTTATGCGTAATCTGAAACGAACTAACAAAATCCGCCCTATTTTTTGAACTTTGATGTGGAATTCTGTACATATGTTGATTAATAACTATTACTCCATCATAAACGAGAAGCGCGTTCATAGATGTGGTGTTTAGCACCTCTCCTGTGATATTTTTGACGCTCCAGGAATACCACAGGAGCTTGGAATTCCGTTGCAGACAACATAGAAAGGTGGCAAAGAAAAGATTAAAGGAAAAACTATCCATAGCGGTGATCAAAGTTCTTCTCATGGAATTCCAATATTAAAAATAATGGGCAACGTCGCTGTAAGCTTACGTAACACGATGAAAACAACCAATACAGTGCTGTAACTTGACTCATAATTACAAAGCACATTTGGTTGTTAAATCATGTTATAGAAAACAAACTACCGGTAGCAGACTAGTGAAGCTAAATAACATCGAGATAAATGTAACTACTCCAACTATAACCTACCCATTCTGAAGTAAATGCGGTGCTACAAGTCATGAAAATAACTATTTACAGTTAATGAACCTGTCACAATAGATAGGTAGCCTATGTGTGTAGCTACTGTAAAATTTAGAGGTGATGTTTGATTTGCTAATGAACAAGGACGTATTGAAGCGGTCAGTAAGGCAATTAACATGATCTCTTTCCCCTCGACTTTAATACGCCACACAAAAGCTATTCTACTAACTTGATTTGTTGAAGGATTTGTTAAGGACGTTTTCCGGCATTTTCCAATGACTGGGTGCATTGCTGTCATGGCACACTAGTCGGGTGACCAGATCAAAATGGTCCCAGATTCTCTCATGCAAGCATCATCTTGTACGTATGATATTTTCAAGTGGTACAAATTTTATCTTACAGAATTATATATTTAATTTCCCAAAACAGATATTACTTCGAATTTTGCAGAAAACTATACGTTCTCACGAAGATCTCCAGGTTATGTGCGTTATTTGTAGTTATTTAAATGCGTATTTAGTGTCTTATTCCAAGAAGACCCTGATCCCAGCTTATCGAAAATGGACCCATAAGATAAGGGAAAATATAGGTCATATTTCAGTGGGGTTTGACATAATGTTATCATGTAAACATGCCGTTAACATTCTAACATTCAACATGGTTCGGAACAAGTTATGTTACGGCCACAAGGAAACATTCCAGGTAAATAACGTGCAAGGAACATTAAGAAAATAGGTCAAAGTTTCTAGGAATATTTTATTTAAGGTTCTGACCATGTTCTGACAGCCAACAACTGTTAGCTGGGGTATAGCCTTCTATGGGATATTTCACTCAATTTCTTTGAGAGGTCCATTAATGTGCAAAAAAAAAAAAAAAAACCTAACAAGAATTCAGTCTTCAGGAAGGCGAACATTTGCAGTTATTCAGATAGTAGCCTATGTTTCAAATTACATCAGAAGCCTTTGAATATTATTAAGGTTATGAACTCCAGACAGCGTGTGCTTGACAGTTTGATAGCCTGTAACATTTAAACACCAACTCCACACATAGTTTTCGTGATTTTATTCTCGTGATTTTATTCACCTTTTCTGTACTCACTGGGGTATTTACGAAACAAGAGCAAACTGCATCAAACATGAAAGACAAGAAATAAACATTGACAATAATGGGTCTTTGATGAAACACAGAACATAATTAACTTTTCTTCTGACGCTGTGAACTGTCGGAAATGCTCCATATTTGAACTTGTCCATTACGTCAAGTAGGAAACGTGATAACGTTAAGCGCGTGCTTTGGTTGGGGCTCCGGAGCAGTGTGCCGAAACACAGCTGCTTCGAATGATTCGACGCAGCTTCGGAGCCCCGTCTCATTTCGCCCATCTCTACAAGGAACGGATCAACAGCAGTTCAGCATCTCAAGATCTTTATTCTGTTGTTTCTCATGGCATTGCCAGTAAGTTGAGTTTATGAACCTGAATTATAAATTACAGAGAAGTTAAGGGTTAAGACATTTCATATGATAATTCATTCATTACGTTAATATACATACCTGTTAGCCTAATTAACCTGTAGAACCAAAAGCGGATAAACCTGTAGAAGTAAGGTTGTTAGCATCGTTCAAATGATTCGTAATGTTGTTATACTTACCTGAGCTATTTGTATTTATTTCAGTTTTACCTTTTCTTCAATAAATTTTCCAAATACAACACGGAGCCTGTTCCTTGGAGAAGATTATGGAGAAATGAGTTTAAGCTTGCTGTTTCATGCTTAGATGAGAACAGTACACCCTGCCTTGTCTTTTGTTCATTGTGAGTTCGTCTCAGTGTTGTTACCTGTTGCGCTACGAGCCTTTCTGTGCCTGCCTGCCCGCCCACCCGCCTGCCTGCCCTGTTTTTTGGTGATTCCTTGCCTTGTGATTTTGTACTGTTGCCAAGTCTCTCTGGTTTTAACCTCTGCCTGATTAACAACTTTGATTTTGGATTTGTGGACTGTGCTTTTGGCTGCTTAATAAACTCCTGTTTATTACGTATCTCCGTCTGCGCTTGGGTACCTTTTGTTTTCCTAAAATTTCCTAAAAACGTTCTGTTTTAAGTTGACTTCGAGTTACAGTTGAGGCCAAAAGTTTACCTAGGGAAAGACACTTCAGTTTTTCACAATTCCACACATTTCATGTTACCATACATTTGTTTTGGCAAATCGATTAGGTATCTACTTTATTCACATCAAAAGTATTCTTAAAGCAATTGATTCAAGACAGATTTATTTCAGCTTCAATTTCCTATATAGGAAATCCAGTGGATCAAAAGTTTACATACACCAACTTGGGCATCTCTTTAAAAGAGTCTGGAAGATTCCAGAAAATCATGTAATGGCTTTTAGAAGCTTGTGATTGGCCAATTGTTAATTTAGTTGATGTGCACTTGTGCACTTATTTAGGGACCTAACTGGAGCCATAGCTTTTTGCCTTTGAAACCATGGAAAAACAACTGAGCCAGGATCTCAGAGAAAAAATGCTCCTTCAGAGCAATTTCCAAACAATTGAAGGTGCCACAAGCATTGGACCAATTGTAAAAAAAAAAAAAAAAAAATACAAAAAGCTTGGGACCACACAGGCACACAGGGAACATCGTTCTGGAATGAGACACAAATTAAATGGCCTGGGATGAATAGATTGTCCTAAAAGTTCAAATTAATCCAAAGATATCAGCAAAGGAACTTGTGATGGAGCCAGAGGCATCAGATACCAAAGTGAGCACAATTACCATTAAGTGAGTCCTGAAACATGGCCTGAAAGACTATTGTACAAGAAAGAAGCTCCTGCTCCAAGACCTTCATAAAAAAAACCAGACTGAAGTTTGAAGTTGAGCTCCAGGACAAAGACCTAGCCTTTTAATGGCATGTTCTCTGGTCTGGTGAAACAAAAATTGAACATTTGGCCAAAATGATCAGCCATATGTCTGGAGAACAAAGGGTGAGGCATATAATTCAAAGAGCACCATCCCAACAGTGAAGCATGGGGGTGGCAGAATTATGTTGTCGGGGTGTTTTGCTGGAAATGGAATTGGCACCCTTCACAAAATAGATGGCATCATGAGGAAGGAAAATTATCTGGAAATACTGCAAACACCTCAAGATGTGTCAAAAAGTTCAAACTTGTTTGCACCTGGGTCTTCCAATGATCCTGAGCACACCTCCACACTAGTAACAAAATGGCTTAAAGACAACAAGGAAAAATATTGGAGTGGCCGTTACAAAACCCAATAGAAAATTTGCGGATTAAAGTGAAAAGGCATTTCAGTGCAAGGACACCCACAACCCTGACTTATTTACACCAGTTCTGACAGGAGGAACAGGCAAAAAGTCCACAGTACCGTATTTATTTGTATGTAATGCACACTTAATTTCCCTCAGATTTCTAAATAAAAAAATAGGGATGCACACTATACACGATAACTAAATGTTAACCTTTTTTCCCCGGCCAAGTGCAAGGCCATATTCAGGACCGTATGACCGGAAATAAGTTGTCCAAGCTAACTGATCTGTTATGAGGAGTTAGATCACCATAATAAAAGCGAGGCGAAGACAATTAAGCCTTCTTCATGTTCGGGCAGATTGAGGTTGGACGATATATCTGATTGTGTGATTTCCACAATTTTTACAACAGGTGCATTTGTAGGGCTTACACTGGTAAAATTCAAACTTTCGAATTTGCCTTTTTTATTTTATAATCATAATAATTTTTGTAATGACTAGGGGTGTAACAGTACCAGTGGCGGTGGGTGAGTTGTAAACAGGAAGCGCAAACCTCACCTTTACATCTATCATTAATTTCAACCAATTGCCGTTAATTCACCAAGAGTAACAATAAAACTAACGATCTGCAGAATTATTAACAACATTCGCATACATTATTACCAATGTTATTTTGTGATAGTATTATTCATCTTTACTGAGCTGTGTAGCATTTGTTATACACACGTCCTTGTAATTTGTGGATAATTGTACTTTTCGCTCCCAAATTAATATTCCCTGCCCAAAGTCAGGGAATATTAATGTCAAATGCACTCGTCTGATTTGCAAGATTCTGGTGTTTAAATGCTTGTGAAACACAGTGAATTGTCTGAAGCTTGTGCGCAACAGCGAAAGCTACAGCGTTAAATTGTTGAACAAGGATGGCAATCAACTGAATACGTATTGAAAAACTAATTCCTTAATGTGTTTTACATTGTACCTTTCTAGTGTTATGAAATTCAGATTTATAAAACGGAAGTAAAGGTATTGAAATGAATCTCAGTTTCTGAGAATAAACTTTTTTATAAAAAAAAAATATTTTTTAACCTTTATAATTTTATAAAGGTTAGAAAAAACTGGATCTTTTATTTGTATAATGCATCCGAGTTGAGTGCAATGCACAATAAAGTGTAGCACACAGGCTTCAACTAGTTTGCAAAAAAACAGTAACTATCACAGAATGACTGTCTGTTTCGAATCATTTGTTTTTATTATTAGTCTTGACGGAATAAGTTGCAATTAATGATTGATTTAAAGGTGAGGTTTGTGCTTCCTCTGTTTCCAACTCACCGACCACCACTGAACGGTACACAGAAGTCACGGGTCGGTTCACACCACGGTTTGGACATCAAGGTTCGGTACAATGGGCAAAAAACAACAACATAAACTGGCTCAGTTTTACATTGGTAAAATTACCATTCGCAGCTCAAAAACATGAATATATTGTGTCAATGTGGTTATGTTTGAAAACGTAAAACAAAAGATTTCCCATTAATGTAAATTACATTGTTTACTGTTCTGGCACTTATCCTTCAGTATTGGTAAATCCCTTACTTACTTTACTTACCCTTATTTTCGATGGTGAAATATTCAGTGGGATGGTCTTTTATCTGACTGGTCGTGAGCACAATGATGTCACCCAGAAATGTGAAAAGACTTCCGCGGTAGGATGCATCTATTTCTGCGTTCCAATACTCAAAGGCTGTGTTCCAATACTCAAATTGTGCTCACGACCAGTCAGGTTAAAAGACCATCCCACAGAATATTTTGATTGGCCTTGGTATCCTCAGAGTCAGTTGAAATTATTACTTCATCAATAGCTGACGTTTGATGACGGGCGAATCGGATTAGCTGTTCCAATTTTCGATTCATCTCCTCCTTTCCTCCACTCGTTTCCTCCCCTCCTTTCCTTCACATATTTCCAGCATATTTCCGGGGTAGGAAAAGAGGGGAGGAAATGAGTGGAGGAAAGGAAGAGACGAGAAAAAGTATTGGAACGCAGCCACTGTGTAATCTCCATACAACTGCATGCACCGAACCGTAACTTCCGTACTGTGATGGTTCGGGATGAATGAACGTACCGTTACACCCCTAGTAATGATTGTGATTTCATTCAGTATTTTATTCAGCAATTATAATAAATGAGGTGAAACATTCCTTTTTCTATACATTGTGACATGGCCTGCCGCTGCAAATGTCCACATCTGACAGCCTGAAATGATATTAAGGAAAAGTCAGTGCGTATATGCGAGAGATATTTTTCAAGGATTTTATTGCCCATTATTAGGGGTCCCTATCATACATGAGTGCGTATTATACACAAATAATGCAGTACTGTGAGAAATAGTACTTGTCAGAGAAATACAGTACTTGTCAAAGGCTACCCCAAACATTTTATTCAAGTCAAGTAATTTGAACAAATTGCCTCTTATGGAAATAAAGTACATACCCTAATTGACTTAACACACGGAATGTATGGTAACATGGAATGTGAGGAGTTGTGAAAATTGAGTTTGAATGTCTTTAGCTTCTGTGCTTGTTAACTTTTGGCCTCAACTCCACAGTTTTTTTTTTTTTGATACTGGGGTTTTAACCTTCATCTATTCCAAGAGCAGCTGTGGTATGTGTTTTCCTCTGATACATCTGCACAGAGGGCTTTGACTGTTTTTCAGACAACTAAATCACACAATATGCTACAGGAGAGTTTAGGGATTGGAGGAGAGGCCTGTCTGTCACTAACAATGCAGAAGCAGAAGAAGCCCACCCTAACCTGACAGGAAGAGGCCAACTCTGTGGGTTCTTAGTCACAGCCAGCTATAGCACAGCCCAATGTGTCCTGTTTGATTTTGTTTTCAACTTAAAATGTGAAAAGTTTGGAACCTTGAAACCAAGTGAGTTGACTGTGAAATCAGTTACTTTAAATGTCATTTAAGAGGTGAGGAACAAATAAAATCAGAGGACCTGACAGTGGCTGTCCAGGATGGACCAGAATTCAGAACCCCTGGATTAGGTCATATGGATTCACCTGCACTTATGTCACATGACTTTATTACCAGGGCCCCTTTTGTTGTATGAAATATAATCTACAAAGACTAAAATGACTATAAACATATACCCAGATGTGACAGAGGGCCCTGTCCCAGGCTGCGGGTGGCACTTGAACGCTGTATCCTAACTGACCAGCCTTCACTTATCCACAGTTTGTTTGTTTTTCTGTTCCCCCCACATGACGTTTCACCCCCTTATTTGTTATAACGCTATGACATGTTTGTGCACTTGTTGCATACGTATTTGCTTATTCACGTCATACCTTGTAATTGTTAAGATACTCCCAGCTAAGGAAGTTTTTATACCTCAGAAAGATATAAGTTTAGCTTAGCTAAAGCTAGTTAACTAAGGCCTGCATGGTGACGCTACAATTAAGGAAATTAGCAATGTAGCTAACAGTTTAAGTGTTAAATGCTTAATTTATACATTACACAATAACATATATACATTTATATACATTATAAATATTAATAATATTTAAATTCTATGCACACGACATGTATATCAATAGCCCTTTTTTTGGCCAGGATGCTAAAAAATGGAAAATTAGGCCAGGTAACTTATTGCTAATAGGTCATCATCTTGCTTGCTCTTGAGAGTTAATAACAAGCTTAGTATCATATTTGTGTTGGACGAGTATTTATTTATTGTGACTTTTATTTAACCTGTCTATAATCTAGGTTAACAACGATAATGTTTCAATTGCTAGGCTACTCGCCGAGCTATCCAGCAACTTTGCAGAGTGCGCTCAGCACTTCATCCTTGGTTAGTGTGAGGACAGAAATTAGGTGTGTAAAGTCAGTTTATTGATTATCAGAATGTCTGCCATTCTCAACATCAAATTCCACATTGATGCAGTGCCATCCCTTTACCTGTCTGCTGGTGACTACAAAGGGAAGTGCTGTTGTGTTATTCCCAAACAGAGTGTTCAAAAAAACCTGTTGTCAAAATGTAATCAAACCTTTACTTCATATAAATGCAACTTAATTTTACTTGCCTTTCCTTCTCTGCCAGCAAGTTAACTAACATTTTATTAGGACTCTTGTCCTTGCGACATCTTACATTCATATTAGAAAATCAAAAATGTTAGGCACATAGCCTATCACTAGCTAGCTTGCTAGCTACCTAATTGTTGCTAGGCCATTGGTTACTTGGTTATTTTAGTCATACTTAGCGTTATATTTTCTTACTGACTATAAGTGAGTTGGAAATGTATGATAGTAAAAGCTATTTGCCTAACTTTACACTGTCATAATTGCTTCGTTAGGTGTGTTAATTGTGCATCAACCTAGCAAGCTAATGTTACCTAACTGTAATTCACAACTTTTAGGTAGTCAGATACCCACCGATGGGTACATTGGTACCCTTGATAGCTCATGGGCTAACCTCAGCAATTAACTTAGGTGTATTTCAGCGTATGCACATGCATAACTGTTTATGGTCATATGTGATCATGTGACAGCTTTATAATAAATAAGGGGGTGAAACATAACATTGCCGACAGAAACAGAAGTAGGGGGTCGCAGGCCGCGCAAGGGTTGCAGGTGGTGCAGTTACACTGGCTAGCAGGCACAGCTACGATGGGGAGCTAGATGTGGTTTTTACCCCCAAAAAATAAAGAAAAAAATGGCAGACAAGCAAAAGAAAACATACAATTTTCACAGTGATTGGGAGGAAGAGTTCTTTTTTACGACATTGAAAAAAAAGTGTGTATGTCTCATTTGCGGGGTGACCGCGGTGATGGCAAAGCAGCGCAACGTGGAGAGACACTTCAGTACGTGTCACAAAAGCTTCCATGCTAACTACCCACCTGGCAGTGCACTATGGGCAGAAAAAGCCCCTGAGTTAAAGGCAGCTTTGAGCAAACAGCAGTCTTGTTTTACAAGGCCGGTGAAAAATTCAGAAAAAGCAACGGAAGCTTCACTTAGAGGTGAAAAGTTTTTGATTATGAACAATAAAGTATTGTGAAATTATTGTAAAAAATTATTGTGAGGAATCATTAACACTAACGTGATCAGACAGTCTCTTCACATATATGAATATTTATTATTATTATTGATAATAATATTATTGTAAAAGGTGAACCATGCAACTTTGTTATTCAGGAAGAACAAGTACCCCTCTGTATTACTCAGTGTCCTTGAAGTACCTCTCAGATTCAAAAAGGTTGGTGCCCCCTAACCACGTTACTAGATAGCCCTTGAGCTATCAAGGGTATGGACGGACCCATCAGTGAGTAACTGGCTACCAAGAAGTTGTGAAATACAGTTAGGTAACATTAGCTTGCTAGGTTGCTGCACAAATAACACATCTAATTAAGCAATTATGACAATGCAAAGTTCGGCAAATATTACTATGATAATAAATTTTCAACTCCGTTATACTGAATAAGAAAATATAACACTAAGTATGACTGTAAGCATATCATTTTATCACCAAGAAATAACCAAGTGGCCTAGCAACAATTAGGTAGCTAGCAATTGTAGTATAATTACATTGCTAGCAAGTAACTACCCGATGTTGATACACTTGCACAGTGAAGTGACAAGCCTACATTATTTATGCAAGTTATAGGCTATCTGAGGGGTATGGAAAATAAATTGCCAGTTGTGTATCAAGGTAGATACTGGCCCATGAAAATACTTCCAAGCCGTCAAGCTAGTCATACGTACACAGCTTTTAGCTAAAATATGTACCATAACGATGTACTGATTTTGAGCAAGCTAGCTCAATTGATAAGCTACATATTGATATGTACCTAACATTTTTGATTTTCTAACATGATTGTTAGATGTCACAAGGATAAGAGTCCTAATAGAATGTTAGTTAACTTGCTAGCAGAGAAAGAAAGGCAAGTAAAATTAGATTGCATTTACATCAAGTAAAGTTTTGATTTAATCTTGACAACAGGTTTTTTTGAACGTGCTGTTCAGGAATAACACAGCAGCACTTCCCTTAGCGTAACTATCAGCAAGCTGAATACAGTTAGTAAATCTTATCTGTGTACAGTGGTCCCTCGTTTTTCGCGGGGGTTACATTCTAAAAATAATCCACAATAGGCGAAATCCGCGAAGTAGTCAGCTTTATTTTTTACAATTATTATATTTGTTTTAAGGCTGTAAAACCCCTCACCACACACTTTATATACTTTTCTCAGACAGGCATTAACATTTTCTCATATTTCTCTCTTGTTTGAACACTCTCAAAGTTCAAACCTTCGTAGATTTAAAAAAATAAGTACAGTATTATAGAATGAAACCAAAGATCAAAGCTGTTTTCAGGCCCAAACATTTATTTGAGAAATAAAAATATAAACGTTTTTCATATACATAAATATGATAGCTTTCAGAAACAAATTTAATTTTAATGATCAACCTACGAGGATGGACACATAAGAAATTATTAATAGTGACTCGCGCGTATTTCACAGTTCCTTTGACCGTGCCTCTTCATCCTGGCGCCGCTCCACTGTAGCGTCTTTTTCCACTGAAGGCATTGGAGCAGGTGTCATTTTTCGGGTGAAGAACATAGTTATGGGTCGTTGTTGGCGCTGTTTTTTCTTCTGGGCGAAAAGATCCTTATAAACAGACATGCCACCTTTGATTATATTTGATAATTGTAATGAACGAAACATCAAAGGGCGAGCTGAACACATTCTGTACTGTACAGGAGACACGGCACGGAGGAGATTGATTGGCTAAGGGGCTGTAGACCAGGGGTGGGCAACCCTGGTCCTTGAGTACCAGAGCCGTTTCGGGATTTCGTTCTGCCTGAGTTCTGGAGTACACTTTGAGTAATTATGAAGTGCCTAATCCTGAATGGTGAAGCTCCTCTTCCAGCTCCAGCACATGGTCAACTGCAGTCATTAAAGCCTGATAATTAAGTCTGTCTGTTAATTAACCCCTGTCTGATTACACTGTCAGGGGTTTGGCTGGAGTGAAAACCAGAAATGTCTCTGGCGCTCAAGGACCAGGGTTGCCCACCCCTGCTGTAGACCATTGTCAATCAGGACGCAGAACACAATGCGCGTTCATACGCTGTAAAAAAAGCATGCAAAATTGCACAAAAAAAAAATCCGCGAAACTGCGAGGCCGCGAAAGGTGAACCGCGATATAGCGAAGGACCACTGTAGTCACCTGCAGACAGGTAAAGGGATGACACTGTATCAATGTGGAATTTGATGTTGAGAATGACAGACATTCAATAAACTGACTTTACACACCTAACTTCTGTCCTCACTTCAAGGATGAAGTGCTGAGTGTGAAGTTGCTTGATAGCTCAGCGAGTAGCCTAGCTATTTAAATGTTATCATTGTTAACCTAAATTATAGGCTAAATGAAAGCCACAATAAGTCAATAGTCGTCCCACACAAATATGATAGGCCTCTGAGTAGTTTTCTATTAAGCTTTTTATTAACTCACAATAACAAGCAAGATGATGACCTATTAGCAATAAGTTACCGGGCCTAATTTTCTATTTTGTTAGCATCCCAGCCAAAAAAGGACAATTGTTAACTTCAATTGTCAACAATAATGTGAGTCCGATCCAACAAGTAAATTTCATATACATTTCATGCACCAGAAGTAGACATGGTCACAATGCTGAGGGACTTCCTCACAATGCAACAGCAATGTGAGCAGGGATTCTTGAAGATTTGAGGCCTAACAGCGTCCCTTCTTCAAGCACCACAGCCAGCCAGACCTGAAGTGACCAATCAACCTGCAACGACATCAGAGAGTCCTCGACTGGCCCTCCCCACACCGACCCAGTGCCGGCGCACTGGTGTGACTGACCCTACTCAGCAGCAGCCACATGCACGAGGAGAGGTCAAACTGCTATGAAGACCTGAAGGAGGCACTGCTGAAGAAGTTTGACATTTCCCCAGAGACCTACAGGCAGCATTTCCAGGAGATCACCACACCACCTGGAGAGACCCCCACCGAGACCTACAACTGCCTGAAGACATTGTATTGTTGATGGATTTGGAGCAGCGCAATGAACCCAAGCAACACCCAGAGCCAGCAAAGATACTAGGGACAAAGGAGGTAACCTTTTTGTGGGTAGGGGTGTGATGGGGGTCGTACTGTCAGCAGAGGGCTTATCTGTTTTTATTGTCAGCAGCCAGGCCACAATGTAAGGAGTGGGAAATGAACCTGGGCCGTAGAAGTGAAAGTTCTGAGTTCTAACTACTGTAACCCCAAGGAACTCAGAAGTTAAATGGATTCAGGTGCAGAGAACCTCCAAGAAGACTCAAAAAACCCAGCAAGTAAATAAAAAAAAATCAGGTTTGATTTAACTCAGGAAACAGTCTAGCCAAAAATACAGGCAAGCTGAACTCAAGACTGAGTGATTAGGCTCAACCAAAGCAGGGCTTAAATAAGGTGAAAAACAGGTGCAAACAATCAGCACTAAATTAAAACAATCAACACTAAACTCATGATTTGATAAGGTCATAATTGCCTCCCAGTGGTCTGGAGGAGAACTGCAGGTGGAGTCTTTACACACAAGGCCTCAGTATGTCCAGTTAAAAAGCTAAAGGTGACTGGGTTCTGCTATGTGCTAAGGGAGCGGGACAGCCCTGGTGGGGAAGTGGGTGGTGCAGAGCTGAAGTGTTTTGATGTGACTGTAAATGGACAATCGGTACAGGCGCTCGTAGACACAAGTAGTTCCATATCACTCATAAGAGAGAGTCTTGTCTCTGAAGGCAATGTAAACTACGGCAAGAGAACAATCAAACAGTGTGTTCATGGGGGCAAAAAAAGAGTATCCTACTGCTGAGGTTACAGTGATTGTGAATGCACAAATGTATTTGTTACATGCTGGACTGGTGGAAGGGTTGCTGATGGACATGCTCTTGGGGAGGGATCTGCCTGTGCTATCAGAACTGTTAGCAAGCAGTGATGCAATGAATGTAAATGTTTAATGTGCTGTGGTAACCAGGGCCCAAGCACAAGCTGGTCTTCAGCCCCTACCTGACTTGTGTGATAGTGTGTGCCAGAGTGGGACCAAGGGGCAGAGAAAATCAAGATGGCAGCAGCTGGGTGCCCCCAAAGCTCAAGTTAATGGGTTAGGACTTGATGCTGGGGAGTGGGAGGTGCCTACAAATATTGGGGCTCTACAATGTGAAGTCGCTGAAACCGCTGTTTGATGAGGCTTGCGCAGGAGAGATCAGTTCTGTGGACAATGGTGATGAACGGCTGTATGTGAATAATGGTACATTGTACATGGAAGGTACAAATAACACGCGATTAGTGGTGTCAACCACATGCAGACCCTTGGTGTTACACCTTGCACACAACATCCCCTGGACTGGACACCTGGCCCAGCAGAAAAATTACCTTCGTGTAAGCTCACGATTTTTCTGGCCCTCCATGTACACTAACCTGCAGAGGTATTGTTCCTCTTGTCCTATGTGTCAGAAAACAAGTGCTGTTCACAGGTTTGACAGAGCCCCTCTGCACGCATTACCAGTGATCTCCGCACCATTCCAACGCATCGCCATGGACTTCGTTGGACCCCTGGAGAAGAGCAGTGCCGGGTAGCAGTACATCCTAGTCATCTGTGACTATGCCGCCAGGTTCTCGGAGGCCTTCCCTTGGCGGTCCATCACCACCCCGAAGGTCATCAGCGCACTGGACCAGCTGTTCTCCTTAGTGGGTATCTCAAGGAACCAAGGAACCATCTTCACATCCAGGTTGATGCAGCAGCTCCACCAGCAGTTGGGCATCAAGGCCATACGGATCAGTCCTTACCACCTGCAGACTGATGGACTCGTAGAACAGTTCAATCAGACCCTCAAAAACATGCTGAAGAAGTTTGTTTTGAACATGGGGAAGGACTGGGACAACTGGTGGCCCTTCTCAAGGTTTGCTTACTGGGAGGTGCCACAGGCGTCCACAGGATTTTCCCCATTCGAGCTGGTCTACAGGTGGCAAGTCCATGGTCCCTTGGACTTGCTGAAGAGGACCTGGGAGGCACCCTCGGTGCAGCAGCCCTCATCAGAGACAGGCATTGTGTAGTATGTCTTGCAGATGAGGGACCGGCTGGAGAAGTACCATGAAGTGTCAGTGGAGAACCTGCAGAAGGCCCAGTTGGAGAAGAAGCAGTTGTATGACCAGTCTGCCCAGCACTGTGAGTACCAGCCTGGGCAGAAGGTCTTACTGCTGCTCCCTTCCTCATTAAAGAGTGGAAGGAGTGGAAGACTACGGAGGCCAAGGTGATGATGGTGCAGGTGGTGAATGAGGATGAGGATTTGGAGGCTGACCTGGAGGTCTGGCAGCAGCAGCAGCCAGTGAGCCTGGAGCACCTGGGGGAGGACAAGAAGGCAGAGCTCCAAAAAGTTTTCACAGACCTCCCCGCTCTGTTCCAGCAGAGGCCTGGCTGGACTGGGGTGTTGGAGCACAAGATCCACCTCAAAGACTCCACCCCTATTTGGCAGTGGCCCTACCGGATTCCAGAAAGCCTGCTGCACAGGCTGAGGGCAGAGATCCAGACCAAGAGGGATCTGGGCGTGATTGAACCTTCGAACAGTGAGTGGAGCAGCCCTATTGTCATCATCCCGAAGAAGGATGGGTCCCTCAGAGTCCGCATGGATTTCCACAAGCTCAACACCGTCTCCCACTTCGATGCCTATCCAATGCCTTGCATCGATGACCTGCTGGAGAAAATTGGCAAGGCCAGCTTTATCACCACCCTGGACCTCTGCAAAAGCAACCTCCAAGTGAAAGTGAAGTGAAACCACATAAGAACATGTTATGACGAGGACAGGCCATTCGGCCCAACAAAGCTCGCCATTACATTATTTAAAGAGTATCCAAGACTGCATCAAGTCTGGACTTGAACACAGCAAGGGTCTCTGCCTCAATTACATGACCTGGAAACCCATTCCATGTATTCATAACTCTTTGTGTGAAATAATACTTCCTTACATCAGTGCGGAACTTACTCTTAACTAGTTTCCATTTATGTCCCCTTGTCCTACAGACTGAACTCACCTTAAAAAATTTATCGTAGCTAACCTTGTTGAGTCCCTTTATAAATTTAAAAACCTCTATTAAATCACCCCTTAGTCTCCTCTTGCTGAGTCTAAATAGGTTAAGTAACTTTAGTCTTGCCTCGTAGCTTTTATGTTTCATGCCAGGAACTAATTTAGTTGCCCTCCTTTGTACTTTTTCAAGAGCCTCGATATCTTTCTTATAGTGCGGTGCCCAGAACTGCACACAGTATTCCAAGTGTGGTCTAACGATGGCATTGTACACTTTTAATATAACCTCCTTAGATTTATAATCAATACTTTTGGCTATATATCCTAGCATCCTGTTGGCCTTTTTTACTGCTACAGCACACTGGTCAACTATTACTCCCAAGTCTTTTTCAAATTGAGCACAATCTAGTTTACTTCCTCCCATGAAGTAGTCTCATCTTATGTTCTTGTTGCCCACATGCAAGACTTTACATTTAGTTAAGTTGAATGTCATCTGCCAGGTACCTGCCCACATTATGGATGCTGTTTAGGTCTTCTTGTATTACCTTAGTTGATTCTATACTGTTTGCTAGACCCCCCAGTTTTGTGTCATCTGCAAATTTTACTATTTTACTACTAACCCCTGCATCTGTAGCACCTGAAAAGATAAGTTGTTTTGTTGTGCATTGATATTGTAGTTTATTCACTTTTTGTTCAGTGGTACCAGTAATGTTTGGTTATTTTGGATTGGGTATGTATAATTGCGCCCGACAGCAGGGGGCAGTGTGGAACTGGCCGTCTGAAAGCACCGCGAGCTAAGTAGCAGGAGAAGAAGTGTGTGAAGTGGAGAGACGAAGCTCCTGAGAAAAAAAGAAAGTTGCGCTCGGTGATACAGTGACAGCTTGTCGTTAAATGTTTTGCCAGCCCGGCCGTGAATAATAAAACTGAACTGATTCCACACCAAACTGTCGTACATTGAGTGGTGTAACAATTTGGAGGTCCCACCGAGATAAAGTTAGTTATTATTTCACGGCTGAGGACGTTTTTAACTCCGGAAAAACGCGGTAACATCGGACGTGTGTAAGCAGCAAATCAGCTAAGTGAGCTAACGTTAGCTACATGTAAAAGCTGAAGTCGAGCTAGAAGACACAGTGTCGTTTTGTTGTTTTTCCAAGTGGTAAACGAGTTAAACGTTACAAGCAAGATGTCGGAGCACCGAGAAGAGTTTCTGTTGGAAATAGAAGCTAAACTGCTTGGACTAACTGTGAAAGAACTACACAGAGTCTGTGAGTATTGTAAAATAGCTGGAAAAGACTCTGAGGACATTAAAAACAAAACTCGCCGTTCGTTGGTTAAGCACATAGTAAAGTTTTGTGAACGTGAAGACTTTCTTGAGCGGGAAGATGAAGGCATGTCTGTGCTTTTGGAGCTAAACGACACAATCCGCGCGCTGCGGCATGATCTAGTGAAGACCGATGACGCGGGAATAGCGCCACTCTCCTCTTCACCTGCGGCCGCGGAGGGGGAGGAACAGACCGCAAGTTTGGCTCAGCCCGCGTCTGGACAACAGGGAGACCGCACACTGCTCTTGCCGTCGCTTGAGCCACAGGTATTCCAGGACACAGCGCGGGGCAGAGACCCCATAAGCAACAGCTGCTGTGCTTCCAATGGATTTAGAAAGGACTTTAGGATAAATGGACATGTTGGTGAGTCAACTTCGAAAGACACTTTGAGCTTTAGCAGCCTTGAACATCAAATCGAAGGTGGAATAAGGAAGGGCTATCCAGAAATTGAAATTACAGAAGCTGTGGTACGTGCTGTAAATCCTGGCTTGAAACTGAGGAGCTATCTAGAGGGGAAAAAAGATCTCACCCTAGCCACTCTCAGACAAATATTAAGAGCCCACTATGCGGAAAAGGATGCAACTGTACTGTATCAACAACTGACAAAAGCTGTACAGGGACCGGGTGAAACTGCACTTGATTTTCTGGTCCGAGTACTTGATCTGCGCCAAAAGGTCCTGTTTGCATCTGAGCGTGCCCAATCTGGCCTGAAATATAACAAAGAGCTAGTTTATAGCCAATGTTTTCAGTCCATCATGACAGGCTTGTCAAATGACAACATAAGAGCAGAGATGAGGATGTACCTGCAGGATGACCACAGTAGTGATGAGCTGCTTCTGCAAAAAATGCAGATTGCCCAACACAATGAACATGAGAGGACTCAAAAGATGAAAGCCACAAATAAAGTCACTCATAGGGCAAGTCTGAGCACAGTAGAGAGAGGCGAGGATGAAAATGACCCTTTGACAACCACAGTTTCAGCTAAACCGAACAAACCGATTAAAGAGAATTCCCTATTTGCAAAGATGGAGGAGAGTAATACAGCAATTAGGGAGCTCACAGGCCAAGTAGCATCCCTTGTGCAAACTGTCCAGCATGGTAGAAAAGCTGTTGATGATGGCCAAACCAAAACTGCAGCTTTTAGGAGACCTCAGAGACGATGTGTAGCCTGTCAGCAGGACAAAAAGGACTGCAACCACTGTTTTAAGTGCGGTAGTGACACACATTGGGCGAGAGGCTGCAGAGTAGGGGGCAGACAGAAACCATCGGGAAACTAGCAGAGGTTGTGACAGAGGGACGTGCCATGACCTCAGAGTTAAAGTCCCAAAATGACGCCAAGCTGAACCCGCAAACAGAGCCTGTAAACCTGTGCGCAGTGAAGGGGGAAAGAAAAAAACTGCCTACTCAGTACCCTTCAGCATCCTCAAAGTCAAATGTTAAACTTAAAGGAGACAAATCCTCTGACTCACACAACCCTTTTACGAAACGCAAGCGAGTTGCACAGTTGATTGGCAAAAGGTGTCTTGTCTGGTGCAACATGAACAGTGTAAAGACTCAAGCCTTGTGGGACACAGGAGCACAAGTGTCCATCATGAGTGAGACATGGAAATCTCAAAACTTACCTGATTTAGGAATCCGTCCCATCAGTGAACTGTTAAATGATGATGAACTGCTGGTCCTGAGAGCTGCAAATGGCTCAGAAATCCCCTTTCAGGGCTGGGTACCAGTTAGTTTCAGTCTGTGTGATCCAAAAGCTAGAGAAGCAATGTCTGATGAGATAGTAGTTCCAGTACTAGTGAGTAGGGACATAGTGCAGAGGCCCATAATAGGGTTTAATGCCATTGTGGAGATGTGGAGAAACAGAGAGGATCAGGTTCAGCTGAGTGAAAGTATTGCAATGCTCAGAAATTCACTAAGGCTAGGATCAGGGAAGGCTGAGGCATTGCTAAACCTCATTCAGTGGGCTACAAATGAGAATGTTACTGAGAATGTACCTGTCAGAACAGGACGCACATCTTTTGTAATTCCAGGGGGACAAATTAAGTGTATCACCTGCCCTGTCAAAACAGGTCTGAAAGTAAAAACCGAAATGCTCTTCGAACCTGAGGAAGACCTGTCACTGGATGAAGGAATCAGAATCACCAGTCAGCTGATAAATGTTTCCTGCTCCTCACATAAAGCCAACATTTATGTGGAAAATACCACACAACATGACATCACATTACCAAGTAAAATTGTGATAGGGAGCATACAGAGAATAACAGACTGTTACCCGGTGCAGCCAGAGGAACACCAGATTAATCCTGTAGTTGTTGAAACTTCTCAGACTCCACCATGCTCCACCTCAGAGCTGTCCCAAGGTGATCCCCATGGCAAACTGTTTGATCCACCTGTCAGTGTGGACCACTTGACCGGTGAGCAACAAGCAGTGGTCAGACAAATGCTCAGGGAGGAATCAGGAGCATTCGCCAGTCACAAAGATGACATAGGCTACATTAAAAACTTAAAAATGGACATTAAGCTAACTGATGAGGTCCCAGTAACCAAAACATACAATGCCATACCTCGCCCATTGTATGACGAGGTCAAGAACCACATCCAGGACTTGTTAAATAAAGGCTTCATCCGCAAATCCACCTCTTCATATGCAGCTGCAGTGGTTTGTGTGAGAAAGCGAGACGGGAGCCTAAGACTTTGTATTGACTACAGGGGGCTTAATAAAAAGACAATCCCAGATAGGCACCCCATACCACGCATACAGGAGATACTTGATGGTCTTGGTGGAAATGCTTGGTTCAGTGTGCTGGACCAAGGCAAAGCTTATCATCAAGGAAGTGTTAGTGAGGACTCAAAGAAATTCACAGCCTTCACCACCCCATGGGGACTGTATGAATGGAACAGGATCCCATTTGGCCTTACAAATGCACCCTCAACATTCCAGCGCAGTATGGAAGAGAGTCTGGTAGGTCTCAGAGACAAAATATGCATTCCATACTTGGACGATGTCTTAGTCTACAGTAAAACATTCCCACAGCATGTACAGGATGTGAGGTCTGTCCTCAAACGACAGCAAGCTTGGGGAATTAAACTGAGGCCAGACAAATGTGACCTGTTCAAAAATGAAGTCCGCTATGTTGGTAAGGTGATCTCAGCTGAAGGCTACAGGATGGACAGGAAAGAAATAGAAGCTGTGCAAGCGCTAAAGGCAAAACCCCCTACAAATATCAAAGAGCTGCGCAAACTTCTGGGTTTCCTGGGGTACTATAGAAGCTATGTGCAGGATTTTTCTCGCCATGCAAAATGCCTGTATGACCTACTTTCAGTAGATGTAACCCCAAATCCTGTGTCAAAGCCTACCCTCCGGTCAGCAGGGGCGGGACAGCTCCCCCCACATCAGAAAATAATATGGAATGACACTCACCAGGAAGCTCTGAGCTATTTAGTTGATGTTCTGACTAACCCACCTGTAATGGCTTATCCAAGGTTTGAAGATCCATTCATTCTTCATGTGGACGCTTCAGAACAGGGACTGGGAGCAGTCTTGTATCAGAGGCAGGAAGGCAGACTCAGAGTGATTGGGTATGGCTCACGAACGTTGACACCAGCAGAAAAAAACTACCACTTACATTCAGGAAAGCTTGAGTTTTTAGCACTCAAATGGGCTGTTACAGACAGGTTTAGAGACTATTTGTTTTACGCTCCCTCTGTAACAGTATACAGTGACAACAATCCAGTTACTTATGTTTTGAGTACAGCTAAACTGAACGCGACTGGACATCGCTGGGTGTCTGAGCTTGCTGACTTCAACATAACACTGAAGTATCGTCCCGGAAAAACAAATACAGATGCAGATTTCCTGTCTCGCACGCCTGTGAGTATGGACTCTTATATGAGTGAGTGCACAGAGCAGTGCTCCCCTGAAACTTTAAGTGTAATATTCAGCACAGTTGAAACACAAAAACAACATGAAGTAGACTGGATCTCAGCCATTACTTGCAGCCCACATGTTCAGGAGTTAGCTGCAGATAACCAGCCAGATGTAAAAGTAACTCAGCAAGAGTTACTACAAACACAGTTGCAAGACTCTGTCATATCCCGTGTACTCCAGTTGAAAGCATCTGGTGAAAAACCAGACAGAAAGGTCATGAATATGGAAACAGCAAAAACTAGACAACTGCTACATGAATGGAAAAGACTGCATGTTTCCCGAGAAGGCCTGTTGAAGCGCAAAACTGCAACCTATACTCAAATTGTGCTTCCAGAAAAGTACAAAGAGCTTGTGTACAAGTACCTTCACTGTGAAATGGGACACCTAGGGGTAGAGCGCGTAGTACACCTTGCTAGGCAGAGGTTTTATTGGCCTGGGATGCAAAAAGATATTGAGTTTTTTATAACCCAGGTCTGTAAATGCAACATCCAGAAAAAACCTGCGGTGCATAGCAGAGCTCCCATGTGTCATATACCTGCAACAGCGCCCTTTGAAATTGTCTCTGTAGATTATCTTCACCTTGAAAAAAGCAGGGGAGGGTATGAGTATATTTTAGTGATAATTGACAACTTTACTAAGTTTGCCCAGGCTTACCCAACCCGTAACAAATCAGGCAAAACGGCAGCAGAAAAAATCTTTAATGATTTTTCTCTCAAATTTGGGTTCCCTGCTAAAATACATCACGATCAAGGCAAAGAATTTGAGAACCAGATGTTCAGACGGTTGCAAAAATACACTGGCATGACCAACTCAAAGACAACCCCCTATCATCCACAAGGGAACCCAGCCGAAAGATTTAATCGCACCTTGTTGTCAATGCTGCGGACCTTGGATGAGGAGAAAAAGGGAAATTGGAGTGACTATGTGGGTAAAGTTGTAAACGCTTACAACTGCACAACCAGTGAGGCAACAGGATATTCTCCTTTCTACTTGCTTTTCGGTAGAAATCCTCGTTTGCCAATTGACTTGATATTTGGCATTAATGAGGAGGAAGGATGTAATTCACACCAGGAATATGCTCAAAAATGGCAGCAGCAAATGAAAGAAGCATATGACATAGCATCCAAAACCATCAAAAAGACTACAGCAAGAGGAAAAACATATTATGACCAAAAAAGACAAAGTTCAGTGCTTTCCCCAGGTGACAGGGTCCTCGTGAGAAATATGTCAGAGCGTGGAGGACCAGGAAAGCTGCGCTCTTATTGGGAGGATCAAATACACATCGTGGTCTCTCGAAAAGGAAAAGACAGCCCAGTATATGAGGTAAAACCTGAACGTGGCACAGGGAGGGGCAGAATCCTCCATCGCAACATGTTAATGCCATGTAATGCTTTGCCACTTCAAGAAACACCTCAAAGCACTGTCAGAGGACAAAATCCTCATATTCAACAAAGGAAGAGACACACAAACAGTGAATCCAATGAAGCATCAGAGGACTCAGAGAGTTCAGATGAGGAGGAATGTTACTGGGCTCATAGACTGAGGCACCATCACTGCCAGCCTGGAGAGCAAAACAATGCACATCCCATTACTCTTGAAACAGAACCTCAGCCTGAACTTAATGCAGAAGCAGAAGAGTTCAGAATGGAGACTCCAGTAGAAATGTTTGTGGACAATGACTTTATGGAAAATTCCACAAGTGAACATGACACTCCAGAGGTCACCCACACTGTTCAGTCTGCGGACCTGCCCAGCACAGAGGAGACAGAGCCTCCTGACACACAGCCACGCAGGTCACAGAGAGAAAGAAGACCTAAAGAGACATTAACATATGAATCATTAGGCCAACCTACTCAGCGTGTGGTGGGGCTACACACTAACCCAATGTATGTTAATACACTGGCACCAGTATATGGACAATATAGTGTGCCCTGGCTACCTTCACACATGTTTGGAACGCACCTAGCTTATCCTACTGTTGTTCCTGCAGGATACTACTGATAAACTGGTAATGCTCACTATGGACTGTGGCAGATTATTCTGTGAAGAGTGGACACAGTAATATGGACTATTTGTGAACTGAGTGGGTACTGTCCATTATGTGTGTCATGGGACAATAAGGACTGAGATAACCAAAGTGAAAAGAGTTTTAGTCATAACCTAGATAGTTAGAATTAAGTTATGACATTGGAATAATGTAAATGGAATGGTTTCAGTATATGTATAAGTCAGAAGTCTCCATGGAGTATATAGTGAGATGATAGAAATGATTTTGTCTCATTTTGAATTTGTCAGCATTAATGTAGTACTGTACTATTGCTACAACTGCTCAGGGGTAGACTATTATTAAGTCTAAACACTGTAGTGTTAGTTAAGAGTGGAGTGTGATGAGATCACATGATACACAGTAGTAATGTACTCTTATGGTACAAACCATTGAAATGCACTGAAATCCATTTATTTTGTTCTAACTTTCAAAAGAAAGCTATTGCCATTATTTGATGTGTCATAATTTATAGTGTTACCTGTAAGTTTGGAATTATAAGTTGAGTATTGATATTACATTCCATAGTCAGAAGTGTACTGTAAATGTATGTCAATGTTGAGGACAACATTTATTTTGCAGGGGAGGATTGTAGCACCTGAAAAGATAAGTTGTTTTGTTGTGCATTGATATTGTAGTTTATTCACTTTTTGTTCAGTGGTACCAGTAATGTTTGGTTATTTTGGATTGGGTATGTATAATTGCGCCCGACAGCAGGGGGCAGTGTGGAACTGGCCGTCTGAAAGCACCGCGAGCTAAGTAGCAGGAGAAGAAGTGTGTGAAGTGGAGAGACGAAGCTCCTGAGAAAAAAAGAAAGTTGCGCTCGGTGATACAGTGACAGCTTGTCGTTAAATGTTTTGCCAGCCCGGCCGTGAATAATAAAACTGAACTGATTCCACACCAAACTGTCGTACATTGAGTGGTGTAACACATCAAGATCATTTATGTAAATAAGGAAAAGCAAAGGCCCTACACCGATCCCTGCGGGACTCCACTTCTCACAGGACCCTGTTCTGAAACAATTCCTCCAACAGTTACACTCTGCTTTCTACCAGTCAGCCAACTTCGAACCCACTCAGTGATAGCTCCTGATATTCCTGCAGATTTCATTTTGACTATGAGCCTATCATGCGGAACTTTGTCGAATGCCTTTTGGAAGTCTAAATAGATAGTGTCATAAGCTTGGTTTGCATCTAAACATGCTGTGGCTTCCTCAAAAAAGTCCAGGAGGTTTGTTAAGCATGACCTCCCTCTATGAAAACCATGCTGGCTATCGTTTAAGATACCATTTTGTCCTAAGAATAATTCCAGATTGTACCTAATGATGGCTTCCAGTAATTTACAAGTGATACAAGTTAAGCTGATAAGCCTATAATTTCCTGGATCAGTCTGGTCTCCTTTCTTGTAGATAGGTACTACACTGCCTAGCTTCCAGTCATCTGGTATTTCTCCAGTTTTAAGGGATTGCTTAAAAATAACTGTCAAAGGTTTGTAGACCTCTTCTGCTAGTTCCCTGAGGACACTTGGAAATATTCCATCAGGACCTGCTGCCTTATTTGTTTTAAGTTTTCAAAGTTTATCTAGCACCTCTGTATCATTTAAATCAATTTCCTCCATAAGACTCTGAGAACTGAATTCTCCTGGAGACATATGAACGACCCCTTCACTCATGAAACTCTCCACAAAGTAGTTGTTTAGGGTATCAGCAATTGACTTGTTGTCATAAACCATAAGTCCATCCTTGTTTTTTAAACCTCTTATCTCAACCTTAAGTATCCTTTTTCGATTGTAGTTTTGGAGAAAGCGTTTAGGGTTGTTCTTTGCATCTTGAACAATCTGTCTTTCCAAACGCCTTTTAGCGTCCCTTTATTTCTTTCTTAACTTGAGCACGCATTTTGCTGTATTCAATCTTGTTTGTCTCTGAGCTGTCTAACTTGAATTTTCTAAATAGTTCCCTTTTATGTTTCAAACTATCTTGTAACGCCTTATTCATCCACTGCGGATGCCTATTTTTCAGCTTCCCTTTTCGCACTTGTGGAATGAATTTACGCTGTACATCCAGAATAATTGTTTTAAATATGTTCCACATTTCTCTCACAGTTCTACCATCTAGAAGAGGTACCCAGTTTATATTTCTTGTATAATCACGCATTTTAATAAAGTCAGCTCGTCTGAAGTTGAAAATTCTAGCAGTGGAGGATGTAATCTTAACTTGCTAAAAAACTTCAAATGTAACTGCACTATGGTCACTTGTTCCAAGTGGCTTCCCTACCTCAGTACTGCAGATTCGATCAGGATTATTACACAGAACCAAGTCTTGAATTGTGTTCTCTCTGGTAGGTTGAGTAACAGACTGTATCAGAAAACAATCAGTTACAACATCCAGAAACTCTTCCTCACATTTACCCGGACCAGATACAGTTTCCCAATTAATTGAGGGGTAATTGAAGTCCCCCATTACTATTGTCTCACCCTCCTGACATGCCAGTGTAATGTTATCAAAGATCATCCTGTTGACACTGCTGTCAGAGGCTGGTGGCCTATAACATAGTCCGACATTCAGACCCTTTTCATTTTCCCCCAGTATTTTAATCCATATGTCTTCACTAACGCCAAGGGGCTCCATACCTGGAATTTCCTGGATATTAAGATAATCCTTTACATACAGAGCTACGCCCCCTCCTCTTCTATTGGTTCTATCTTTTCTAAGTACCTTGTATCTCTTTATGTTATACTCATCCCCACCCCCTGCACCAAGTCACGTCTCTGTGATCCCAACAACATCATAGTTACTATTACTCATAACCGCTTCTAGATCCAAAATTTTATTTTTTATGCTTCTAGCATTTAAACAGAGAATTTTCAGGGTACTGTGTGCGCATTTCCCATCCTTCCTCTCCACCTCCAGCTGCCCAAAACCACCTCTATGACAGTGCTGCTCTAACTGATTTGCAATCATGGTTCCCTCACTACCAATAAAATAATTAGCCTTAGTGTGTTCTATTCCGGCAGTCTGTCTATCCCTACCCATCTCACTGTATAACCTCCCTGTCCCCCAGTCCCTAGTTTAAATACCCCTCTGCTACCCTAAGCATACGCTGGCCAAATGCAGCTGTACCCCTCCAGTTCAGGTGTAACCCGTCCCACTTGTACAGGTCACCCCTGTTCCAAAAGGAGTCTCAGTGCCCCATAAACCTGTACCCCTCTTTCCTGCACCAGGTTTGTAGCCACGTGTTAATCCTCCATGTAAAGGCTTGCTTCCCTTTGCTTGCATGTGGTACTGGTAGAATTCCAGAGAAGACTACCGTGGAGGTTCTGCTCCTAATCTTCCCACCTAGCTCGATAAATTTATCCTGCAGAACCTCAAATCTACCCTTTCCTATGTCATTGGCCCCAACATGGACCATGACCACTGGATCCTCCCCTGCTCTGGCCAGGAGCTTGTCCGTACGCTCCAGGAGGTCTCCAACCTAGGCACCAGGTAGGCAATAGACCATACGAGACTCCTTGTCGGGCGAACACACTATGGTATCTACCCCTCTAATGATTGAGTCCCCCACTATCACTTACTCCCTTTTCTTGGAGGATGAGGCTGCCTGGGTGTCCTGGGGCTCTTCGATCCTCCCACTCACAGGATCGCGGGCCAACTCGCCATGCAGTGGCATGAAGCGGTTGGTTACCGCAATCTCCGGAGATGCCACCCCACTTGGGATTTTGCGCCCCTTTCTATGCTTATGCCCTACTGTAACCCAGCTCTCTCACCCTGTCTGGTCTGTATCTTCTTCCCTGCCCGGCTTTGGTGAGCGCACTATCTCCCTATATGGTGTAGTAAACAGTTCCTGGAACTCTTAACAATTCAGGATTACTGTGGAGTCCAGCTAGTTGGGCCTTGAGATCAAGAATCTTGCTCCCCAAGTGCTCAACTAGTCGGCAATGGTCGCAGATGAACTCATCCTCGAGGTCTCCCTCCAGAAATCCGATCATCAGCAACTCTCGCTCAGTTTTGGCCACATTTTCTCCCCTAACTAAACGCGCGTTCCCTAAACAAAGATTTACTGCCAAGACAGAATTACTGGCTAAAAAAGTGCTAAGAGCACCGAGGTGGCTCAGAGAAGCCAAACGCAGAAACCAAACACAGGAAAAGCCACTGAGTCTAGATACAAGATACAAAAAAAATACGCTAGCAGCTAAGCAAAAGCAGACACTCTAACACAACCAGAATCAGGTTATCCTTAAAGCAAACACTGAAGAACGGAAAAAACAAAGTAAACAAGCGAACTGGCTGGCTAACTAACTTCCAGATTAACTACCCGACTAGCGAGCTAGAGTATGTCTCTTAAAGATTTGCTATTTAAAGATTTGAAGATTTGCTCCTGAGAGGGCGAAAAACCACAAAAAAACCTCTCGTCAGCTCGACTATGCGCCGAATTAGCAATGTTTGCTGAAGAGCTACGGAGGGAAAAAAAGTGAAAAATTCCCTCCTTGTCCCCTAATGGCAACAAAAGATTACACTTTAGAAGCAGATCAGGCCTACCTTATTTAACAGCTAGGTGTATAGCCCCAACTTGTATTTTAATTAGTATGCGAATTAATGTAAGAGCACAGAGCGCAGAGACCACTCCACTCCACAAACACAGAGCGAACTCGTCCAGGCTAGAGCAATCGAGCAGAACAGAGAGCAATCGAGAGCAGCAGAGAGCAGTCCAGAGCCAAAGTGAGACCACATTAATATATAGGACATTCCCTGAAAACAGAACTTCTGCTCCAGCAGTATATAGTGTCCAAGTGCTAGATTTCTGTCTTCCCAAAAACATTTGGAGGTTCAACGTTGGCCCAAATTAACTTTTACAGCTGTTCTTGTGAAAGAAATCATTGATGCATTCATTTATTTTTAAGTTACATTTAAGGACAAATGCTGAGTGAATCCAAGCCAATGGTTCCTTGAAGTCATTTGAATTAAGTGTCATAACCAGTGTAGCCACTGAAGAGGGTTCACAAAATCTATAATATTTTTGACATTCATAGATAGTACATGGTTCTACTGATGAAGCTCTACTATTTGAAGTCCTTTTTCTGCATGGAAAATTGGAAAGGTGAGACATTTAATTTGTAAAGCAGAAGGAAGCAGAGTAAGTTACAGTCTGGACTGACATGTCTGGCAGATGATGATAAAAAAAACAATGAAAAGTCAAGGGATGAAATTACGCTGATGGTTTTGGTTTATGTATTCTAGCATATTCTCATGCACGATGGATCCAAAAATCAGGCATGCTTCATAAACTTGACATAACTTGGGTGAGGGTGATGTTGCAACAGGCTGTGAGTAGTGTGACGGAGTAAGCAAATTAGCAGTGCAGATGACACCCTGACTGATGGAGTGGGAGCGAGGAGGGAAAAGTGAGAAGGTGACAAGAGTCGCTTTAGACTGCTCACACATCCATTGCGCTTTCACAGAGAAAAACAGATGGAACAGAAAATGAGTTCATAAACACATGAGAACTCCCATCCGTGTTTATTTGTAGAAGGTGGTCAACAATATGTCTTTCTCCCCTGTCTTTCCCTCCTTCATTCTCTTTCTATCCTGCTCATCTCTCTCCCTCTGCCACCTTGCTCAAGGCCCCAAGCTCCCCAGTATTTGCCCTTCTTTATTATTTTCACACTCATAACAGTCCATTTACATTCTTTCTCACTCACACTCCTGATCCAAACAGTTAAACACACACATACTCTGCCAGACCATATCAGATGAAATATCAGAGGTCAAAGCCCATAATAAGGATTCATCTGAGAGCAATGCCTTAGTCTGGCTAACCCAGGTTCGTGTGTAATGAAGTGCTTAAGCTGCAGTCTCTGTAACAAGACACCATATAAATGGACCTGGCTTTTAAGAGCTACACACAGCTAAACTGTAATGTTTTCCTTTATCAGTTTGGGAGGATCTTTCTTACACTTCAGCATTGATTTCCTTATTTGCCCCAACTATCTGCTGTCATGTCTCATGTTATCCATCTTTCTGCTCATAGACATGTTTGACTAATGGATATCCTTGTCCAAATCTCTTATTCCATTCTTCAGTTGATCACAGATGAAAAATAACAGCTTACTTCAAGGTTTCTTACACCTCACACTATATAGTATCCATATAGTATATCAACAAGGAGTTTAATGTAATAATTTGTTGACTGTATGATCGCACTAGTTAGTACAGGGCATTAATACTGTTGATCGAAAGATATCAAGTGAAGCGGCTAATACAGCATGTATGTGCTGAGTGCGCTATGTGGAAAAGGGGAAAATAGACTGAAGGTGATGATGTGCCACAAAGCGTAAATAGACGGGGCAAAACTATTTTTAGCTCTCTGCAGTGGAGCCCTCTGTAGACGTGATCCTGTCTGTCAAAAGGGGGACTGTGGATGAAGGGGACAGTTACATTTGATTTACTGTGTATCCAGTTGTACTGTTTTATTTTGATTGCATTCCAATCCCATTGCTGTTATTTCTTATTCTAATCCCTGTTACACTTTTCATTTTTTCAGTTCTACTTACTGGTCTGTCAGTTTCATTCTTATTGCTACATTTACAGTTATACCAATGTCTGGCCAATCTGGGTAATGTTTTCTTAGAAAAGTAGTGGGTGACCATGGGAACCTGGCAGGCAAGTTTGGTTGCTGTAGCATTTATAGTTTTATTATTATTATTTATAATTATAATAATAATAAATATAGCTGCAAGTGGCGATTACGGAGTTCAAGCAGCTCAGCTGATATTTGAATGGGTATTTCGACTTTTATGTTGTCCTTCTTGGATTTAGACAGACCTTTGACCAAAACACAGTTTACAAAATTTGAACATAATCAAACAGTTGGTTTAGGAGTTTTGACCATTTGTTTGCTATAGCACCACCTATTGATTTTGTAGGCTTCAGCTTATTGTCCTATAGATGTAAACTGTTACGTTTTGTGATGATTGGACATTGCATTCATGAGTTACACCCCATTATATCAACAGAGGCCATGCCCACAAATTTCAATGGCTTCATGCAGCCACATCTTTTGTCGTAGCAACTTTCTTATACTGAGATTAAAGATATTGGTCTGAAGATACTGTGTACCAAATTTCATGCAAATTGAACAAACCGTCTAGGAGGAGGTAGATTTTTGGCCACCTAGCCAATCAGAGTAATTTTCATGCAGATTGCTTTTTGACACATCCTTAACAACCTTATAATGTTTCATGATGGTAGGTGATAGTTACGTGAGTATAATGGCTACTGAAATTTGATTAGCTGGTGCTAGCCATCCTGCTTGAGTAATCACCTTGTTTTGCACCTTGTAGATTTTCATAGCAGCCTTGACCAACATGCAGAGAGACAATTAGTTTCGGACCTATGGCCATTTGTTTGCTGTAGCACCACCTATGGATGGATTTACACCAAATTCTGTAGGCTCAAGTCTAATGGCCTGTAGATGAGGCATCTCAGCTTTGGTGATGATTGGACATTGCATTCAGTAGATATGACCTCACTTCCTGTTTAGTGGTTTTGCGCCAGTTTTGATTGGCTGTAATGGACAAACCATTTCAAAAATTAAAAAATCCATATGATAACTTTTGTGAGGCTTGGTCTGAAGATCATCTGTGCCAAGTTTGGGGCAGATTGGACAAAATGTGTGGCCTGTGAAAAATTTTTAAACTTTTTCATAAAATCCAATATGGCGGGAAATCCAATATGGCACATCATTTGGTCCAAGAGCCTTTTTTTTCATCTGTAGCCAGGAAGTCAGCGGAAGATTTTGATTCTATCCCAAAAGGTTCAAGAGTTATTGCCCAAAATGCATTGTGGCTCTCTATAACGCCACCATCTGGCCAATCAGGGTAATTGTTTTCTTACTTGAGTAGTGGGTGAAGATAGGAACCTATTTACCAAATTTGGTAGCTCTAGCTTCTATACTTTTTGCTGTGCAAACACTTTTAGGGCAGAAAAAAATTAAAGATCAGAACAAATACAATAGGATTCCAGCAGCTTCACTACTTGGATATAGCTGCAAGCAGTGATGAGGGGGCCAAACAGTCCAGCAGGGCAGAGTCGCCATGGCAACTTGATATGATCATGTTGAAAGCGCGGCTGTAAGCAGCACTGATAGGAGATTTTATGTAATAAGAATTACTTTTTTAAGGTGAATACATCAACAGTTATTAGGGAGTAGGGGTATGCAGAGAGGTCATTATTCATATCTGTATCTGTATTTGTTTAACCACAAAATGATCAGTATCTGTATTCGGTATTCGGATAGAAACCGGATGTGCTCTTAACAGGACATTATGATTAATTACGACAGTATAGGTTTTTCATCTTTCATTTCTTTGTGGAGGCAGCTGTGGGTCGTTTACAGCCATAATGTGTCTTTTAAATTACACCTCTATTTCCTTTTAATGAATGAAAATAATGTCATTGTACTAAAGCCATGTTTGTAATTGATTGACCTTGAAATATTAAGTGTCAATTTACTGATATTTGTAGCCAACTAAATAGCTACTATTGTTACTATTACTACAAGTTTGTTAGAGTGTTAACATTGATATTGTTTTTTCCATGGATCAATCAGTTCAGGACTGTTTTGCTCTCTGTTAATAGTACAGGGGGTCCTCGAGTTACGACGGTCTCGAGTTATGTCGTTTCGTGGTTACAACGCACTCCCATAAATTATTTAAAAAACCTAGTTTCGACCTAAGTGGTTTGATTCGTAAATACCACCACAGAAATAAAGGTAAGAAATTGTTCTCTCTCTTTTTTTATTACTGTTTCATTTAATTACTGTATTTTATATGTCCTTCATGTGTTGTGTGCACAGTGTGAGTGACTTAAGGTGTTAACTTAGGTATAATTTAGGTATAAATTCCGACTTACGTCGAAAATCAACTTACGACAAGTCATAGGAACGGAACTCATTCATAAGTTGAGGACCCCCTGTAGTTTAATTACACAATATGTCTCATGAGTAGGATGCTTGCGTACAGGGTTTTTGATTGCTTGTATTTGACTGACTCAATGTTTTTTTTTTTTATTTTTTATGAAAAAATGAGATAACACTGGCTAGTACGTGGCTAAATTACCGAAGATGGCTACATAGCTGATTATAGTACAGACATTTAGTTATTGTTATTCAGCTGATTCGCCTACCTGTCTGGTTATATATTTCTGCCTCATTGATATTTTGGTCATTAAAGATATAACCTAAATCTTAAAATATGATTTATTGTTAGCTGTCCTGCTAGTGAACAAACATGATCGTTAATACTGCTTCAAGGTGAAAGCTGCAACAGGTAGCACTGGCTAGTTATCGTTAGCCCCAAGTCTGTCTTACTATGTTAGGACAAAATTTTTCCCTGGTTTGTACTTTTATTTGTCTGCTAATAGTCAGTTGTTTCCGAGGACTTCTGTACAGCAATCGGTCAGGTTTCTAGGTGGCTTGAGTCGAAAATTGAACTCGCAGCTATCTTCATTGGTGGTGAGGCTTTGCTCCTGACAGCGCATCCGAGGTAACTCACGTTTTTGGGGTAGGCTAAGATGCTACACCAGAACATTCTCTCAGCTCATAACACAATTGGAGCACAAACTATACCAGTTTGGGAACACGCAGTCTCAAAGCATTGTGTTCATAGCTACAAGCTGCATTGTTCACCTATCACTGACAAGTGTTCTGGATGATCATGGGGGAGAGATGAGACTGACTCAAAATTACTGCTCTCACTTCGATTTGGGGCTGTATGCTCAGGAGATCACTTCTTTATCAGCAAGGAGGATCACAATAAGTTGAAAATAATTGTAAATATTATTATATATTTTATCTATAAAAGAATGTTCAAATAAGCATTAGTCTACATTCAGTCTTTACAGTACCAAACCGTTTTCTTTTTTAAAAAAATCTGAATACGAATTACAAGTGAAGATCTTCGGACGGAATTATTAATAATTTTTGGTTCATTATTTGTGCTTTCCGAATATTGTACTCGATTTCGGCAACACCCCTTTTTGGGAGAACGTGTTTTTGCCTATTGCAGTGCCTCCTAGTCGTCAAATGACACAAAATATTTTGGACATCCTCAGAATAGAGTTCTGAGTCCATATACCAAGTTTGGTGTTAATGCATACAAGCTTATCAAATAGATATGAGCTCACGTCCTGTTTGGGTCATTTGCCTTTGCTTTATCATATCAACCTAATTGATGGCATGCCTTGGTATCTCCTAAGACAACATGGCGGAAATTGGCATCATGGGCATGCTTTGAACTTGACTGATCCAAGGAATACAATAGAACCTCATTTTTGAAAATCGGGCATAGAGTTCAAAAGCTAAGTGCATAAACGCACCTCCAACCTTGACCCATTTGTGGCGTTGGAATGCTTGAGGCACAGACATTAAACTTGGTGAAAAGAAGCAGGGGACTGTCCCCAGTCAGTGTGCCAAATTTCAAAACATTTTACTATACAGTTCTAGGGGCTGCCATACATTTAAATGGCAGAAGATGATTATGCATAATAATAATAATAATAATACTAAGAACAGGTAGAAACCAAATGGGTGCCTACGCAGCTTCACTGCTTGGCCCCCAATAAGAAAAGGCAGAAACACAATGGGTGCCTACGCAGCCTCACTGTTTGGCCCCAATAAGAAAAAGGCAGAAACACAATGGTTGCCTACACAGCTTTGCTGCTTGGCCCCCAAAAATCAGAACAAATACAATATGGTTTCAGCAGCTTCGCTGCTTGAACCCCCAATTATAATAATAGCCTTTACTTTTTGTATACTGTGAGTACAGTGGATATTATGCATTCATACTTTTTTTATTAAAAGGTACAACATGAAAATTAAACACCTTCAGTCCTGGTAAGGTGCATGAGTTACAAAAGGAGGATTTAAACAATAAAGAAGTGTCCTGCACATTGTATCCTGAAAAGTGTTTTCATTTATTAACACATTGCAATGTATTTCATATTTGAAAAGCTTTGTCTGATAATAATGTTAGTTGTAAGGGCCTTCCATTGTAGTAACACCGCAGATGTGGCATTGAAAATATGTGCAAATCAGTAATTAATAAAATACGTAAATATGTATATGTCACTAATTATTAAATATCAACATGACATATATGTGGATAATGGCCAATAGAAATTTACATAATATTTTTGTAAATAAAACAATACAGACCTTCAAGAAGACATTAAAATAATGAAAAATTGTGGCAATACATATTTTGCCTAACTGCAGGGGACAGAAATGGGAATGATTTCTTTGAAGGGTCAATGCAAAAAATATAATGCAGTTGCATCTCCAAAATTGTATTCATCTAGAATTGACTGACACAAAATACCAATTGACTTTGGCTAATGTAGTACAGATCTTTTCATCTCATATTACTTTCCATTTTTACTCAATGGAAAAAGCTGATATGCATTTCTACCCCAATGTTCTCTTCACCCTCTGTCGTTTTTCATTCTCTTTCCCTACTTCTCCCACACTCAGTGTTTCTTTACTCCCCTTTCAGCATATCCCTTTCCCTGTTCTTCACTTTTGAGTAACCAAGCTCCCCCAACGTATGCCAGAACCTCCTCAGGCTCTGCCCGAAGGGAGGGCTTCGGTTCCAGAAGCTTCTGAAAGAGATTGCAGGCCAATGGAGTGAAGGTCGCAAACTGGGGTGCAGTGGGATTGGGTTTTACACTCCCACCTTTCTTGCTCTGTCCTAACTCCTTAAAGTTTCCCAAATCTTCCCACTTCTTCTTGATTTTCTCTCCCCTCTCTCCTTGCCTATCTCTGCTCTTCCATTCCTCCCTGCCATCTCTCTCCCTGCCCACCCACTCTTTATATTTCCTGTATCCTGGATCATCGGTGGAAGTTTCCTTCCAAGGGTATGACCCTGTCAGCATTGAGTAGACCAGGATTCCTAGAGCCCAGCTGTCTATGCCAACCTCTACCGTCACCCAAAGGATCTTCTTGTACCCTCCTTCTCCTGAACTATCATTACTCTCCGTGTCTGTAGTGGGATTGCCTAATGCCACTATCCCATTTACCCCCAGTCCTGCTGCATACTTGCCATGTAAATTTGTCTGCCCCTTTCTGTCCTTTGCCAGCTCCACTTCTGGCACACAGTATGGAGATTCATACCACACCCCTGGGACTTTTGCTCCCTTTGGCTTGGCCATTCCGAAGTCACCCAGTTTAACCCAGTGGCAGGTCTGGTCACACAGGAACACATTCTCAGGCTTAACATCCCGGTGGACAAATCCCAAGGAATGGAGATGGGACAGTGCCCCACTCAGCTGTGATGCCACCCTCTGCACGCACTCCTCCTCTACACCAACCTAGACACAGAGATGCAGTTTTGGCACAGCCCCTATTACTTCTTGTAACGCTGTATATTTCTGCAGTGTGCAAAAGTGAGATTACTACCTAGATTTAAGAAGCTGGACTATTCATGATTATGTGTTTCTTAAACAGTGTACTGAATAAGGTAAGAGGAGCACAACTCCATTCCTGTAGTGTCTGCAGGGCTTTGTGGTTACCATTTAACTGGCTGCTAGTTTAGGCCTCAGAAAAGAGGTCAAGGAGCTTTTAGCTGAAGAAATGTAATTTAAGTTTTGAAACACTCGAAAATTATATCAAATTCTGGCATTCCAGGACTGGAAAAGTGCACCCAAGGCCTTACTAAAGAGTGAAAGTCAATGAACTAACTTGAGCAAAGGATCAAAAAAGCACTTAAATGATTATGCACTACCACTATGATGCACTCACCAACAAATCGAGGAAGTGATAGAGGACATAATGTAAACTGAATGATTTTAAGAGTTATCTTAAACCCACAAACCTCAGGAACTATGATGTCAAACAGATCTCCATACAGTGCAGCTTGCTGGGCGAAGACGTAGTGTACTGGAGTACAGAAGACAATGCCCAATGCCCTTGTGAGTGATGGATGGGTGCAGAAAGAGAGAGAGAGGTTGTACTCTCGCAAGAATGAAATTAGTGAAGTGGATCCTCTTGGAAAGAGCTTCAGGGCCATAGGTGTACCTGAAAGAGTAAGAGGATATGATGGGGATTCAACATTTTATAGTCTAAGTCAGAACACATTAACATATATTACAGAACTACAAATATACAATTGAATACATTGTTCATTGCTTTACTGAGAAACCCTTCTGTTATTTATTTATTTTGCAGCCTACTTCTAGCTACCTGACTCATTCATGGGGCTCCCTGTTCCCCATGAGACAAGTCTTCTGGTCAAATTATGTCACACACAGAACTCATTTTAACTGTTAATATGAAACTGACACCAACCCAAAGGGAGAGTAATTTACTGACCTCTTTTCCTGTGAACTGCCAGCATAACCTTGCCATATGATCCCTCACCCAGAAGCTTGATGACCTGGAAGTGATCTGACGTCTCAAGTGAGGATATTGACTGGGCTGTCAGATGACACAGTGCATCTAACTGTTTTGCAGCTGTCTTGGAAGAAGTGTATAATAATATAATTTCCAGTAATGATTGGTAGCACAGCAATACTCAGTGGGATTATGTAAGGCATACCACCGGATGAGGTGTCCATTATACAAATGTAGGGGACGAGGTGGAGGCGAAGAACTCAAAATATTATTTTAAGACATAGCCTATCACTATAGATGATATCCTCAAATTTGTGAATTAAGTTAACGTGAAAATGGGAATTGTGGTTTTTATATTTTTAAATGTTCATGTTTGCTATCAAATTAGTTAAAATGTTAATGAGTGGGGCCTCTGGGTGGCTCCTAGGATAAATTATTGCTTGCGGGTCCTGAGGTCGGGGGCTCCATTCCCAGCTTCGCCATTCCCAGCTATGGTCAGAGGTCCCATTGGCGAGGCCACAATTGGCCAGCCTCGCCGGGGTTCAATACGGAGTAAGCCGGCCCAACTTGCTCCTTTTTTCTCATCACAATAGTGCCCTCCCTGTCATGCTTGGGTGCCTGCGGTGGCATGAACCGACTGTACACTGACTACGTCTTCCTCCGACATCATAAGCAGTGCGCAGTTAGTGGTGCAGCCGCAGCGTGAAAAGAAGAAAGAGCATCATCACATGAATCAGAGGAGTCATGTGCTTGACTTCTCCTCCCACAGCTGTCAGGGCAGGTGCTGTGGTGAGGTCAACCAGTTCGGTTTAACATTCAGGTTGGGAAAAAGGGAAAAATTGGGGGGAAAAAACTGCTGACTGTTATTGAAAAGGCTATGTTTGGCATGGTTGCCATTCTATCACTGCAGTGTATTGATTAAGAACAGCAATAAAACTTTTGAACGGGCCTACATTCAAGGTGTCCACGATATACAAATATAATCAACGCCTGCCAGCCAATCAGAAATGCTGATTTCTGGTATCCGTTATATAAGTTTGACTGACAAAAAAAATGCAAAGCTTCCATACAACAAAATATGCCACATAGTGCTAACCTGTGCCCATGGTAGTATGGAAGACCAAAACTACCAAAATCAAAAATAAATACATAAATAAATAAATGGCTCAAAAAATAAATTTCTTTTTACATTTCTTTATGCATTTCTTATTCATCATGCAAATGAGGGGGGTTGTCCTTCAAAGAGTTTCATGGGGTCAACTTTTTGCCTATTGGTGGATTGACATTCAGAGTGCATAGATTGACTACATGCCTTGCTCCCACTCCCATGGCCAGGCTCATTACAGAAATGACTGCCCCCAGTCTGGAGATGGCTTGACCGTGGGTTTGCAAAAGGAGAAAACAGAAGTGAAAGTTGGATATTTAATCTGAGAGGCATTGGCGGCTCATGGACGTTAATAATAACGGCCCACTATTATTAAAGTCCACGAGCCAATGCCTCTCAGATTAAATATGAAAATATGCATATGCATAATGAAGAAGAAACACATAAAGAAATGTAAAAGGAAATGTAAAAAAAAAAAAAAAGAAAGGAAAAAGTAAATGTATAAAGAAATGTACAAATAAATGGAAAAGGACATATATTTATGAGTCATTTATTTATTTAGGTATTTATGTTTTTATTGGCAGCTTTGGTCCTGAAATGTAAAAAGAAATGTATTTTTGAGCAATTTATTTATCTATGTATTCATTTTTGATTTTGGCAGCTTTGGTCCTCCATATGATAGTACCTGCAACGATACTAGCCAGAAGGATTAGCAATAAAATCTAACACCATTTTCATGTAAATTCTACTCTAGGATTCAAAGTATTGTATGGACAAGCAAATACTTCCAAACATGATTTGAGCCAAACAGACCAGAAATAATAGATCCAATCTACTGCAGCTGAATCAATCAAATAAATTATTGGAATTTATCTCTTATTTGCTCGTATTTATATATACATTGTATGTGTGTTCTTATATAGTATAATGCAATAAGTATTCTCATGTTATGCTGTATATGTGTTGACATAATGTTTATTGTACAATTACTTTACAAGTGCAATGAGTTGCAGTATAAGTTATTGTGACTTCTGTATAAGTAGTTGTATTTTGTAGGCTGCATAAAGTTTCACCCCATCTTGTAAGAAATTCAATACAGATTTCTATAATTCTTGAAGAATGCTTTCAATAATGTATGCATAATTTTAATTTACTGGTCATCATCCTCCAAATGGATGATCTGCACAAATGGCACTAGTTTATTTTGTGAGATTCTTTTTATAGTCAAATTAATGAGTAGAAATATTAGCAGAACAACACACTGTACAATTTGTGTATTAATAATGAACTCATTCTCATAAATGAAGCAAAAAAGTAAAGAAGCTGAACAATCACCATCACACCATTTCACATCAATTAAGTTCTGTAGAGGTATATCAGAAGCCAATATTTATATGAGGCAAAGTAATTGTTGAGCAGATTGTTTAAATAAGTCAGATTACAGTAGTAAGTGATATGTAGACACTGCTCATTCTCAGTTTTCATATCTCATTTTATTGTAGCACCAAAAATGTACTTTGGATTTTTTTCTCCACACACACTCATTTATTTAAATGCATGCTTCTTTCAAAAGAAAAATACTTCACTTACTGTCATGATGGAGCTTCAGATGTGTTCTTTGATTCTTTTTAGTCTGTCTGTAAATGTTTTTTTAATCTTCTCTTTGACGGTGTATCTGTGTATTTCTTGTCATTTGGTTGTATTGGTTACATTTTTACACTCCTGTCTGTAAGTATGGTTGCGTTTGTTAATACATCTTGTATATTTGACAGATTGCTGCCCGTGTATCTTTATATATTTGATGGAGTGACACTTCTCTGCCCTTTTAAGTCTGTTACTTTAATACTACAGCTAGTCTCCGGCTTCTTTTACCCCTCTCTATCCCTCTCCCCCAGCTCTGCTGTTTGTATCCCTGGAAACATCATGTCTCTTGATGTGCCCTTCTGTCCCCCTTGGGGAATCTATCATTCAGATCTGTCAGTTAGTTCATCCATACCAATCTGTATCACTCCACACGTCTCCCCGCCACCCTCATAACAGCTGCTCCCTTTTCCATTTCTTCACTCACTTCCTTTTGTTCAGTGCCTTTGCCCCAGAGAACATATTTTGTGTCAGTCAACAGGAATCTGTAAATTGCACAGCTTCAACTTGCTAACGTGATATCTCCAGAAGGCTGTGTTTCCGTTAGCTGTACCTTAGTCAGCTCCCAAGAAGCAATGTAAAAAAGAAAAACCCAGGAGCAGAAATAGTGAGAAAAGTTTGACAGTCCAGGTGTTAATTGTATACATATGTGCAAACATTTATCCACAATGTTATTGCAATTAAAACATAAGCACTGTATGTTTTTCATTCATCTCATATTACTGTCATATTTCATTTCCATGTCTTGCTTTTTCTGCCTTCCCATCTCTCCAATCAGTGTCCTGACTTGTCCTGCTTCCCTGTTTGACAAATCCAACAGCTGAGGAGCAACCCTGCAAAACAGTTGCAATCCTTTCCTTCTGTCTTTGTGCCAACTCTTCCATGGCAGCTACCCAGCCCCCGTCCTCTACCAATAGCTTTTCTAAGCCCCTCCCTCTATCCACCCCTTCTTAGTGCAGATTGATTTCCCTGTTATCGCTGTGCCTCATATGGTTACTACTGAATGAAAAAATTACACTGGTTGTATCTGCTGTTTCTTCGAAGGGTGATTGGTGACTAAATAAAAAAGCAAAAGACTGGTTAAATGAAACTGTTCTGTTTATTTTCCTACATTTCATCTACCTTTTTTGTTTGTAATCTATTTCAATAAGAATACATTGCCAAGCAGTTTTGTAAGAATGATAGGTTAGATGCTGATTTGATAGAGCACTGACAATGTATTGTATCTTCTTAAGTACAACTATTTAAAATAAATTTAATTAATTAAATAAATATGGTAGTTACAGGTCTGTGCACAGTATGTGTGCAAAATCAAATGAAAGAATCCTACTCATCATTCCCTTAAGAAAAATGTATAGTAATCTTGAGTGTGAGTGTTAGGTTGTAATGCGCCCACAAAGGCAGGACTCTGAGCTCATAGAGGTGGTGGGGCAGAGGTGGGAGAAACACAGATTGCTGAAACAGCAGTGAGGCAAGGATGAGTGACCTTTAAAGGAGAACACTTATGTTTATTGGCTGCAAAGAGATTAGAGTGTCCTGAAAAATCAGCACAACTTTCATCAAAGCTCCCTTTTTAAATAGGAATATTAATTTATAATTTAGACACCTTCTACTCTAACATAAATGTTAGGACACTGACTTGGATGAGTAAAAGTTAACTATACCCTTCTTTATTGAAGTAATGTCTCCCGTTTTTACTTTCTCTCTCAATCCAGAATTTCTTATCACCACAACATCCTGTCTTGGGAGGACACAGAACAGCACATCATCTGTTCTGTGTAACCAGTCACTCTGCAGTCTACCAGCCAAGCCATTGGGCCAAAGGATAAATTTCCATGCATAGTTTTTGTAGGCAGAAAGCAACTGACCAGAGGGACAGCACAACAAACTAAAATCCCTCCTCTCTGGATGACATTTATGCCAATTATGCAGCTCCCTGCAAAGCTCCTGGACATGGCTGGCACCAGGCTAGTCACATTTTAATACCAGTCCATGGGATCCTTTGTTGCACCAAAACACAGCGTTTTAGCAGGGTTCCTTTGTTGCACCAAAACCCAGTGTATCAGCAAGAGGCCTCACCCAGGACCTCCTATGAAATGCATTAATATAAAATTGATATAAGATTAATATAAGATGTTCAAATCCATAAAATAATATAAATGAATACCTCTGAACTACAATGTATAAATAAGATGATGGAGTGAAAAGGTTTTGATTAAATATTTAAGGGGAAATAGTCATGTTATTGCCAGATGGAAATAGGATTTTGTACATATTGTAGCTTTGCCAGAATTTGTATCCTTCTTTTCCTAGGTGGATAAGACAGGACAATTTTATAGATTTCTAAAAGTTTAATAAAGCAGAATGATTTCAACAAAACCCCCAGGTTGGAAGAGCTGCTGGAAATCTAAATCAGCAATAGCTAAAACCAAAAAAACCCTTCTTGAATGTTACATGTCACAATGACCACCCCCTCTCTTGTCCCTTCCAAACTCTCATACTAAGCAACTAGCTATGGCACCCCTCTCCCCAATAACCAGTTAAACAGGGTAAAACATGCATGTCCTCTGCATGTGAGTGTGGGTCACTGAACTGAATGCTAAAAGAAACTGGACATCCCTTTCTCTCTGCTCTTGTGATGGGGTAAGGACTAATTGGGCTCTCAACGAACGCATGAACCATCCCACAATCCCATTGCTTTGTGGGTGCAGGGGAGTCATCCTTATGTAAACGGTGAAATTTTCTCTCTGCATTGTATAGTTGAGAATGAAGACTCCAGTCACCATTATAATTTTATTCCTCTGACAAGACATAACAATAACATAAAAACAATATCCTGGTGTCTTTTTTTCCCCACACCTCATCTGTTAAATCAAAAGAAAGGCGAGAAAAAAACAAACGTAAATTATATAAAGGCACTTAAAAGCTATCATTTAACACCTAGGCTAGCATAGCACACAGTGGTGTATGGCGTTGCTATGGCGACGCCATGACCAACACGGTAACATTTACATTTAAACTTAACAAAACTATTAAGAGAAAAAAAATGTAACATACCTGACAAGACACTTGAAAATGTTTCATCAAGTAATTGAAAATACTTGGAATTACTTGAAATGAATTGAATTACATGAAACGATGGTTTAACATATGTTTTATTTAGTACATTACACAAAAATTCTTCCTCTCCCGTAAAAAATAACTGTAAGCAAATTAATAAAATAAGAAGTTTTATTTCGAAAAATATTCAACTTGCTATGTGCGTAGTACGATTGTCTGTCGTAACCGCACCTGCCCTTTTTCAGTATTTGCCTCAGTGTTGCGCAAAGGTCGTAGCGAGTAAACCATAGTGCCAGAAATCAGAGGAAGCGGAAGGTCCGACATTTCTGGTTTGCTGTATCCATCCTTGTGAATCCTGTGCAGGGTTAGCAGGTAATCGAGTGGGTTTGATGATAACTGCAAATATAATTTGACATAGAAAGAAAATGTGCAAGTCAGGTATTAAGAAAATATCGTTTAGTTTTATGTAACTAGTTCAGTGTGTGTTCAGCAGACACCTTGAGCCTTTCAGCTTGTTTGCTACCTCCAATCAGTGTCAGACTGGCAGGCTACAGTGACTCTCGTCTAGCTACTGTTAGCTTGCAGGCTAATTGATTTCCTTAAAATGAATACGACTTTATTTTAGCTGTTGCAGCACAGAATTTATTTACGTGGTTTATTTGGTAACCAAATTATTGGTGTGCAAAATAAGTATACTGTTGACGCCTGTTCAAAAGAATAAAAGGGATGTATGAGAATGATGCTACCGCTAGTAGCGATAAGTTGCAAGCTAGCTAAGTGGTTCTAAACGTTGAAAAAAAGCATGCTTTACAGTACTGTCAGCTCGCCATATGTATTAGTTAAAGTTTCCAGCCACGGTCAGCTTAATGGTTGTCAGCTTGGCAATAGCCTGGCACAGCGATCTGAACTTACTAATGTTTTGTTGCAGGTTGTTTACAGCTAGCTAATGCACCGTCGTCAATGCTCAGTGCCGCTGCATCTATCTCTGGTTTCTGTGTCCGATCTGTTGATCATCCGTTCATTGTGAAATTAGCATATTACCTTATAATAAATTTTACGATATACGTACTGTGTTCTAACGCTAAGCGACTGCCGCAGTTTTCAACCTGTAGATTGTGGCGGCTGATAATGCATACGAATGTTAGCTGTGTGTTTTTGAAGCAGTTGTGCAACGTTAGCTGTTGTCTGCAAGTTATAGACACTGTTAGCATTGTAGCTTTAGTCATACGTTTCACAGTAACGACATTCCAGCTAACATTCACCACACCAGTTGGGAAGCTAGGTAAAACTTAAATTTACCTCAAGTCATTTGATAGATTACTTCATGAATATCTTATAGTGACAGAAAGAGCTGATTTCCATAAAGAATGTTGTTCGAGATTTTTTATATTTATTTGTGAACCTGTGATTAATAATTAATATTTAGATTTTTCAGTCATCTGATTTGTGTGTGACTCTGTTGTGTGCCATGAACACCAGGTACCTGTCTTGTTTTGTACTCGATGTACAAGAATTAAGGATGATGACGTGCTTTATCAATAGGGTGAATATTGTTAAAGTGGGACAGTTTCACAAATATTACTTTCTACGTCACTTTTTGAATCCAACACAATACCTCAAAAAAAAAAAAAAATCTCCCTGAAACTATTCAAAAGAAAGAAAAAAAAAAAACCAGAAAGACCAAACATAGGAAGGATGACCCTTCATTGAACCTCTGCTTACCAAACCCCATATTTTTTCATGTGATACTGTTAAAGTGGCACATAATTTCTGTACTCTAAAAAAAATTGAGGCTAGTACTTTAGTGCACATATTTGAATTGTTTTATTTACTTGTAATATGCATGGATTTTTTAAATTCCATTGTTCATAAACATTTGTCTTTTTAAATGTAAAAAAAGGTATCTTACCTACATATATGTGGTATTTACAAACCCTAAACCAAGGTTTACTTCTTATAACCTCAACATTATTTGCTTGTATTGCTATGTCATTTCAAGTACATTTGATTCTCGTGTTTTGAAATGGAGCGTGCCACTCTCCTGGAAGTGATATGACAAACATAGAACCCCATCAATTTAATCCGAGATGAATTCAGTAATGAGTTTTGATCATTTAAGTGCATACAGATGAAGACATAGAAGATCAAGCTGAAGTGTCCCACTTTACCCTTTTTTACCGCTTTACATTACAGGCATGGGGGGCTACCTCGGCAGGCATGTGAACTCTGAGAATACTGCCTGCTAACACGTGACTATCCTTAACCAATCAACATAGGTACAAACAGAATTTCAGTAAATACTTGACTATAAATACTCACAGTAATATTCAACAAAGACATATGGATATTGTATCCCATTTTAAAAAAAAAGGCATAGCTGATTTTGTGGTCACAAGTACATCCTAGTGCATGAGTTGCTTACAACTGAAAAGGTAATGCACTGAACACATACTGTATATATGTAACAACACATATTTCTATGTAGCTTGTTACCAGCATTAACACTGAGATTTTTTCAGGTACTGTTTGCAAATTCATATGTAATAGTTGAAATTATACTGCACACTGTAAGCAATGTCTTACAGCATACATTAACAATGTACAGTTTTTTTTTTTTTTTTTGTTTTCCCAAGGGCAGCAATCTGCCTACACCCTTTTACATTTTTATCTCAGTCACAAGTCAATGATAACCCTGGGCTTAACCTGACGCCCTGATCTAGTCTGGTATGGGGCAATATGAAGGTATGGCTGTGACGATAACCACATTACCGCAATACCATGGTCATGTGATGCCTACTCTGGTGTTGAGCTCATTACCGTCATCACAGAAATGTTTTTTTTTTTTTTTTTTTTTTGCATTTCATTTTTTTCTGATGAAAGTAACATGCATCCATAGCTGTGTGATATGAAATATAAACACAATAATCATTGTTTAGTTATCATCATTGACTGTCTTCCAGCCTATGTTCAAGGCCTGCTAGAGAAAAAAAAACTTTTCAGTTGCTGCTCATGTCAGCTTCATGCAAGGGGGAGTGACAGTCCATTAAACAAAGGGGAGTAAACAATTGGAGTTATATTTTAATTGCAAGTGCTTATAGTGAACACACTTCTCTAATGTGGTAATGCCCATACAGTTAATGCTAGCTGGTTGACAATATTTGATTCAACAATGGTCACAAATATATTTCCTAAGCCAAATATTATGTTGCCAATTTGGGCACATTTTGACTTTGAGCCAGATGACAAGGGTCAGCCAGCGAATTTGGATGAAGCAATATGCTGCATTTGTAGGAAAAAAAGTATCTGTCTTGCAAGGAAATATGTCTAATCTGAGATCATATCACAGATTAACCATCTGAGATCACTGAATTAACCATCCTGCTCCGTTTGCCGGACTTGGTAGAAGTACACTTGCCTCAGGAGGCGGTACAACTTGTTAAAACAAGCACTTATTGTACTGACTCATAGGCTAGCCTGCTTACTGACAGTTACTTTATATGTATGTTCCCTTTTTATGTTCCACTTTGTTATTGTTGTTACTGACTTGTAGGCTAGCCTACTCACCGACAGTGACTCAATATATACGTTCCCTTTTTAT